>PVKP010010011.1:0-66091 GCA_004027715.1 Plecturocebus donacophilus | reverse complement strand
TTATTTGCATAGAGGTGTTTATAGTATTCTCTGATGGTACTTTGTATTTCTGTAGGATTAGTGGTGATAACCTTTTTTATCATTTTTTATTGTGTAAATTTGATTCTTCTCTGTCTAATATTAGTCTAGCTAGCAGTCTATTTTGTTAATCAAAAAAAAAAAAAAAAAAAAAACAGCTCCTGGATTTGTTGATTTTTTTGGAGGGTTTTTCATGTCTCCACCTCCTTCAATTCTTCTCTGATCTTAGTTATTTCTTGTCTTCTGCTAGCTTTTGGATTAGTTTGCTCTTGCCTCTCTAGCTCTTTCAATTGTGATGTTAGGGTGTCAATTTGAGCTCTTTCTAGCTTTCTGATGTGGGCATTTGGTGCTATAAATTTCCCTCTTAACAATGCTTTACCTGTGTCTCAGAGATTCTGGTATATTGCCTCTTTGTTCTCATTGGTTTCAAAGAACTTCTTGGTTTCTGTCTTGAAAAATTTCATTATTTACCCAGGAGTCATTCAGGAGCAGACTGTTCAACTTCCATGAAATTGTGTGGTTTTGAGTGAGTTTCTTAATCCTGAGGTTCTAATTTGATTGTACTGTGGTCTGAGAGACTGCTAAAATTTCAGTTCTTCTGCATTTGCTGAGGAGCATTTTACTTTCGATTATGTGTTCAATTTCAGAATCAGTGCCATGCGGTGCTGAGAACAATGTATATTTTGTTGATTTGGGGTAGAGAGTTCTGTAAATGTCTATTAGGTCCACCTGATCCAGAGTTGAGTTCAAGTCCTGAATATCATTGTTAATTTTCTGTCTTGTTGATTTGTCTAATACTGACAGTGGGGTGTTAAAAGTCTCCTACAATTATTGTGTGGGAGTCTAAGTCTCTCTGTAGGTCTCTAAGAACTTGTTTTATGAATCTGGGTACTCCTGTATTGGGTGCATATATATTTAGGATGGTTAGCTCTTCGTATTGAATTGTTCCCGTTATCATTATGTAATGCCATTGTCTTTTTTTTTTTTTTTCTTTTTTGGTTTAAAGTCGCTTTTGTCAGAGACTAGGATTGCAATCCCTGGTTTCTTTTTTTTTTTTTTTGGCTTTCCACTTGATTGGTAAAATTTCCTCCATCCCTTTATTTTGAGCTTATGTGTGCCTTTGCATGTAAAATGGGTTTCCTGAATATAGCACACCAATGGGTCTTGACTCCTTATCCAATTTGCCAGTCTGTGTCTTTTAATTGGGGGCATTTAGCCCGTTTACATTTAAGGTTAATATTGTTATATGTGAATTTGATCCTGTCATCATGATGCTATTTGGTTATTTTGCACATTAGTTGATGCAGTTTCTTCATCGTGTCATTGGTCTTTATATTTTGATATGCTTTTGCAGTGGCTGGTACCAGTTTTTCGGCTCCATATTTAGTGCTTCTTTCAGGAGCTCTTGCAGGCCCTGCCCTGGTGGTAATGAAATCCCTCAGCATTTGCTTGTCTGGAAGGAATTTTATTTCTCCTTTGCTTATGAAGCTTAGTTTGGCGGGATGTGAAATTCTGGGTTGAAAATTCTTTTCTTTAAGAATGTTGAATATTGGCCCCAATCTCTTCTGGCTTGTAGAATTTCTTCTGAGAGTTCCATTGTTAGTCTGATGGTCTTCCCTTTGTAGGTGGACCTGGCTTTTCTCTCTGGCTGACCTTAAAAGTTTTTCCTTTATTTCGGCCTTGGAGAATCTGATGCTTATGTGTCTTGGGCTTGATCTTCTCGTGGAGTATCTTAATGGTGTTCTTTGCATCTCCTGAATTTGCATGTTGGCCTATCTTGCTAGGTTAGGGCATTTCTCCTGGATAATATCTTGGTGTGTTTTCCTGCTTTTTTCTATCCTCCCCTTCTGGTACTCCAATCAATTGTAGGTTCAGTCTTTTTATGAAGTCCCATATTTCTTGTAAGCTTTGCTCATTTCTTTTCATTCTTTTTTCTCTATTCTTGTCTGCATGTCTTATTTCAGTAAGGTGGTCTTCAAATGCCGATATCCTTTCTTCTGTTTGGTCAATTCAGCTGTTGATGCTTGCGTATGTTTCACAAAGTTCTTGTGCTGTGTTTTCCAGCTCCATCAGGTCATTTATGTTCCCCTCTAAACTGGTTATTCCAGTTAGCAATTTCTCTAACCTTTTATCAAGTTTCTTAGCTTCTTTGCACTGGGTTAGAACATGCTCCTTTAGCTCAGCATACTTTTTATTACCTATCTCCTAAAGCCTACTTCTGCCAATTTGTCCATGTGATCCTCCATCCAGTTCTGCACCCTTGATGGAGAGCCACTGTGATCATTTGGAGGAGAAGACGCATTTTGGTCTTTTGGGTTTTCAGCATTTTTTCATTGATTCTCATCTTCGTGAATTTGCCTAGTTTTGGTCTTTGAGGTTGCTGACCCCTGGATGGGGTTTTTGTGGGGCATTTTTTGTTGTTGTTGATGCGGTTGTTGTCACTTTCTGCTTGTTTTTCTTTCAATAGTCATGTCCCTCTTTTGTAGGGCTGCTGCAGTTTGCTAGGGGTTCACTTCGGGCCCTATTCATCTGATTTGTTCCTGTACATGGAGATGCCACTGAAAGAGGCTGGAGAACTGTGAAGATGGGTGCTTGTTCCTTCTTCTGGGACCTCTGACCTCAAGGGGCACCAACCTGATACCAGCAGGATGGTTCCTGTATAGGGTGTCTGACAACCTGTTGGAGGGTCTCATCCAGTTGGGTAGCACAGGGAGCAGGACCCGTTTAATGAAGCACTTTGTTCTGTGGTGGAGGGGGTGTGCTTCACTGAGGGGAAACTCATTCATCTCGGCTGTCAGGATTCCTCAGAACTACCAGAAGGAGAGGCTAAGTCTGCTGGTCTGTGGCCACCCCTCCCACTAGGGGCTCAGGCCCAGGGAGACCCCAATCCTGTCCCTGAGCCTCCAGCTGGAGTTACTAGAGATCCTACAGGGAAACCTCACCCAATAAAGAAGGTTGGGTTAGTTTAGGCCTGAAAAGGCACTCTGACCACAGACTGCCACAGCCAGTGTATTGGGCTATGGGGACAAGTCTTGGGATCAAGCCATCCAGCCTCCCTGGCTCCAGCAGGGGAAAAGCACAGCCTGGACTTACAGAAATGGGTGCTCTCCTTCCCCCACCCAGGGAGCTTAGCATGTTAGGCAGTTTCTAGTCCCAGCGCTGGCTGCTGCTCCTCCCCAAAGGAGCTCAATCAAGCAGCTTAGACAGTAGGCAGCTGCAGTCAGTGCTGGTCGCCCCTCCCCTCAGGAGTTCGATAGATTTAAGCAGATTCCAGCTGACAGCCGTAAGACTCTGCATGATCCAGGGTTGGGACAGTAGGCCATGGTGGTGTGGATTTGCAAGTGGGATCTTCTAATCCATGGATTACACAGTTCTATGGAAAAAGTACTTTTCCCCTGGCTGGGAAGCAAGCTCACTCACCACCTCCCTTGGTTGGGGGGGAGGAGGTTCCCCTTCCCCATGTGGTTCTTAGGTGAGCTGCTGCACTATACTATTCTTCCTTCTCTCTGTAAGTCATGCCAGCCTTCTAGTCAACTTTGATGAGAAAACGTGGGTACCTTGGTTGCTCATGAAGGATTCACACACTTACTATGCTTCTATCAATGGGAGCCTCTAAAAGCCGCCGCTTCTTGTCAGCCATCTTGGCCCCATCCTCCCCACTCCATTATAATCTTCTGGGACCACCATTGTATATACAGTCCATCATTGACCAAAACGTTGTTATGTAGCACTTGACTAATTTTAGATTTAGATGTGGTGGTTCTCTGCAGCCAAAGCCAGATGAGCCTGCAGAGACCACCTTAAATTTTTTCTTCAGTTTTCACATAACAATCTCAATACTTTCTCTGAAGTGGATGGTAGAAGCTAATTTCAGTGGATGATAACCCATCTTATCTAAAATAATGTCCTAAGCCCCATCCCCCCACTGTCCACATAATTTCTTCTAACCCAAAAGAAGGTAAGGGGGTTCTTCAGCTTTATGATCTTTTTCTTTCTAAGGAGTGCACTGAGAATCTGGGATGCTTCAATGTTTAGTCTCCCCTCTCCCAGTACCAAAGCTGCCATTCCGTCTGTGCCTTAGATGTGATCAGCGCCAAATTACCTAATAACATACTTATCAAACCTCTAACGATGACCTCTGACATGACCAGCACAAGTTCTTCCAAATAGGAATTACTGTCTTAATAGAAGTTACGGACATTATGTCCATACTTGAGTGTCCATACTTGAGTTGGTCCAGGGCAAGAGCAGAATTCTCATTTTTCTGGCTTTTATTCCAGAATAATACTTAAAGATCATCTGGAGGTACTAAGCTTCCAGGGCTGTGTCTGCAGCATTTAAGTCAAACTTTGCCAATCAGCCTATAAAGTGAATTTTTGACCAATAGGCCAGGATTTACAAAGTACCAACCATAGCCAAATAATCATCTGACTAGAAGACAGGATTTTTTTCCTCAGCAGTTTTATAATATTTTTATTCTTTAAAGTAGAAAACTATATCCCACTCTAATGACTAGTCCCTTGAAAAGTAAGCACTTCCCAGTCTTCAATGGCTTCTTCTTTTATCTCAAAATGGTTGGTTATATGCCTAAATTCCATTTGTTCTCCAATGATTTGGCTTCTATACATTCAAAAAGCATTTACTAAGATTAAACATATGCCTAACAAGGAATTGAACCTAACTCTACCTGGAGTTGATTCAGATATCCTTCAACACTTTAGGCAAATAGTCACAAATAAATTTAGTGACATGGAAAATATGCCTGGTCCACATACTTTATTCCAATCTTTGGGGTTTCTTTTCTTTCTTTTTCTCAAGACTGGGTCTTGTTCTGTTGCCTAGGGTAGAGTGCAGTGGTGCAATCTCAGCTCACTGCAACCTCCACCTCTGGGCTCAAGCGATCCTCCTGCCTCAGCCTTCTAAGTATTGGGGATTACAGGCATGAGCCACCATGCCTGGCCAGCTGAGGGATTTCTCAATTCAAAGGCAGCAATTCATGAAACTCCTTTTAAAGTTAAAAAATATAATTTAAAGAAAATGTAATTCTTTTTCAGTTATGAGTATGGAAAACACACGTTTTTCCTGTTTTCTCATTCAACAACAATAATCAACACAGAAGACATGGGTGACCAAATGAGTGGGGGTCCCCCCACACCAATCAAGCTATCAATTCGGCAGTGGATATCAGCTGAATTCTACCAATTCAATTCTGACACTATCTACCAGGAGATAGTGTCAGATCCCACAGGTTAAGGATTCAGTCCCACAAGACTTGTCTCCTCTTCAGACACCAGTTATAAGCCTAGGCTTCTGGAACTTCTGACCAAATGGATCAAGCTAGGGTTCCCAAGACCCTCTCTTTAGTTTTAATTTGCTAGAGTAGCTCACAGAAATCAGGGAAACACGTTTACTGGTTTATTATAAAGATTATGGCTGGGTACAGCAGCTCACACCTATAATCCCAGCACTTTGAGAGCCTGGGGCAGGAGGATCACTCACTTGAGGCTAATAGTTGAAGACCAGCCTGGGCAACCTAGTGAGAATCTCAACAATAAAATTTAAAAAATCAGCTGGAAGTGGTAGTGCACACATATAATCCCAGCACTTTGGAAGGCTGGGGTGGGAAGACTGACTGAGCCCAGGATTTCCAAGCTGCAGTGAGCTATGATGGTGCTACTGCACTCCAGCCTAAGGGACAGAGCAAAATCTGTCTCTAAAAAAAAATATATATATATATACATGTATGTATGCGTAGATATATGTATAAATTAAAGGGTATTACAAAAAATACCAATGAAGAGATGCTTAGTGTGTGGTATGCCGGAAGGGGTGTGGAGCTTTCATGCCCTCTTTGCTACCCTACAGGAAGCTCCATGTGTTCTGCTATCTGGAAGCTTTTCTCCTGCTTTGGGTTTTTATGGAGGCGTCATTCCATAGGCATGATTGATTAAATCATTGGCCACTGGTGATCAACCTAACATTTAGGCCCTCTACCCTCCCCAGAGGTTGGTTGGGGCTGAAAGTCACAACCCTCTAGTCATGCCTTGGTCATTCTGGTGACCAGCCCCATCCTTAAGCTACTAAGGGTTTCCAGTCATCACTCATTTAAAAAAAAAAAAACAAAAAAACAAAAAAACATTACTTTGGAGAGTCACTTTGAATTTTAGGAATTGTATGCCAGAAAACAGGGAAGGCCAAATATATATTTACAATACCACCCAGCTCAAACTCTTTAAATTTTCATATGAATAGAAATTTGCTTTTCCTGGGCATTCTACTGTGATCACCATCTGTTATCTACAAAAAGTGACATCTCTTTTTAATTTTCCGGCAAATGGGTTTAGGAAAGAGACTTACACTATATCTATCCCACAAGAACCTTCCTAAAAATAAAGAATTGCTCTAATGTGAGTTACAGTGTAGCGTCCATTCTCTACTGGGCTCTGGTGCATCTGAAAAGACTTAGGTGTTCATCTCCTGCCTCATCCCCAAGACAGAACAGCCGTCTTCTGGTCTTTACAAATGACCAAGGCAAGTCAATATCTACTTGAAACACGGCTTTTATTATTTCCTTAGTGTGATAATCAATTGCTAACCACTTCAGGTAGATCTTTCAAGAGGGAGCTTTTACGGCTTTTAGTTCCTTTAGTTCACTTGATTCAGGTATATACCTGAGGAGGGAGTCAAAGGCCTCCTCTACTGTGGGAGAAGACTCAGGACCATACTCCTACCCTCTTTATGTTTTCTTTTCTTTGTTTTGTGGCTCTATATTTTTTCTTTGGCTCTGAATGTCCACACAAAAAACCCATCAGACCAACGGCTGGGAACTAGCATGACCTGTAACTCCACATATCATGTGTATACTTCCACCCGCACCTCCAACAGGAGAGACAGGTAAAATAGGAGATGAACTCCCTACACCATGGAGTCAAGCCACATCCTTTGCCAATCACCAGAAGATGCTGAATCTAATATGCCTTAAACTTTCTATTCCTGTAAATCCATCATAATGAGCTTGATTTCTGCCTCATTTGGAATCACAATTTGAATGACATACTTCTCTCACACCCCTCTGGCTTTCTTTAAGTTTGGAGCAGACAAACTATGCTTGGCAGATGTGAGGCTGTGATACTGTGAAATATATATTTGGTCTTCTTTCTTTCTCCGTTTCCTAAATACAATTCCTAAAATCCTTGGAATCTCCAAAGAGCTTGTCTCTTTGTATGCTAATACTGACTGACAACTTCAGGGTGGGGCTGGTTATCAGAAAGACCAAGGCAGGATTAGAGGGTTGAATCTTTTGGTCCCACCACTCAATAGCCAGGGAGGGAAGAGGCACTGAAGGTCAAGCTAATCATCAGTGGCCAAAGGTTTAATCAATCATGCCTGCGTAATGAAGCCTCCATAAAAACCCAAGAGGACAGGTTTGGAGAGCTGCCTGGAAGGTGGCAGGCCCAGGGAGGGCATGGAAGCTCTGTGCTGCTTCCCCCATTTATGCATGTCTTCAACTGTATCCTTGGTAATATCCTTTGTAATAAACCAATAAATAGAAACTGTTTGCCTGAGTTCTGCCAGCCACTCCAACAAATTAATCAAACCCAAAGAGGAGGTTTTGGGAACCCCAACTTGAAGCTGGTCAGTCAGAAGTTCTGGAGGCCTAGGTCTGCATGACTGGTATATATATCAAGAAGCAGCAATTTTGGGGATTGAGCTTTCATTCTGTGGGATCTGATGCTATCTCCAGGTGGATAGTGTTGGTATTAAATTAGAGGACACTCAGCTAGTGTCTGCTGCTTGGTGTGTGTGGGGAAACACCCACATTTGGTCACAGAGGCCTTCTGTGTTGATTGCTGTGGTGTGAGAGCAGAAGAAAAACATGGTTTGAGTGTTTTTCTGAAACAGACCCAAAAACTTAAAACATGAATTTCTTCAGGAGTCTGTTTGTTCAGACAAACAAAAGTCTCCATTCTACATGTCTAGAAACTTGCTTCTCCTTAATTCTAAAAGGTCTGTACTTCTTTCTAGTTTTACCTGAGCTGTAAACTTCAAAGTTCTTGAAGCCAAACTCCTCTGAGTCTATGAAGGCTCACCTGCTAATTCTATAGCATGGGCCTCTGGGGTAAGTTTACTCTTTCTTCTGGAGTTAGAATATTCTTTAGGGTTCTATAACAGAATTGGTATTGTCCAATTGAATCAAGCTTTCAAAAGCATTTGTATGGGCACAGTTCTGTTTCCACAGGGTAGTAGTCCTTTTTGTTGAAGCTTTAAATTAAGTTCTAAATTTCATTTTATATGACCACCACCCAATACAAACCTGGGACAGTACAGCAAAATTACATTTACCTAGAAACCTGCTTTCTAGCACTCCAAGCATTAATAATGATTAGAGCTTAAAACAAACCCAAAACAACAAAGAAAAACTAAATTTAAAAAATCCAATTTTAAAAATTGACTTCAGTAGTGTACAAAAGATCCCTGAGTGCCTAACAACAACTAAAACATCGAAGTCTCTGACCAGAAGCTTGCATCCTATGATCAGCCAGTTCACAGAAAGGTTGACCAGCTAATGACTACCTTAAGAGGTAGCCTTTTCATGACAAAGCTGAAAAGTGCTGGAAAAGTCAGACAACAGAGAAAGAGATAGGGTAATGGTCCCCAATGGCATCAGTGAGTCACAATGCAGACATATTGATCAGGACAGATATGAAGCATGTAAGGGCAGCTGGTGTGGTGTACCCTGTATGCAGGAGCTAAACCCATCAATCCACTGTTCCATATTACCTACAACCACAACCATCTCTGCTAGAATATACCGATGCTAGTAATGACAAGCCCAAGATATTCAGAGAAGGTTACAGTTTTTCAGTCAATTCTCTTTGAGAAAGTTAAGGTTTTGTGACATATTCCACAGAGACTTAATCAAAGGTAAAGGTAAAAAGATCCTTGTAGAGGGTAACCCTTGACTGCTGACAAACCATCTACTCAGAGAAACTCTTCTCTACCATATTAGATGAATCATTTTATAGTCTCTATGTACTTCAAGATCAACACTCTCACTCACTCCCACCCCTTTAACTAGGAAAGACCTTTCACTGATGCTGTCTTTAAATACACATTGCAACTATTTATATTAGGATAAACTTCAAGTGATTTTCCTTTAGCATGGCCTGAGGTCTGGCCTTTTGGTCATGCTGCTTCAGGAAGATAATGGAGTCATCTCCTAGTTGAACATGTGCAGAGCTTTTTGGAATGCTGTTGGCCAGTGGCTGTGGCTTTCAATGTGCATTGGACACGTTCCTTGCTCTCATGTTCCTTGCTCTTATTACCTCTGGCAGGAGTTGGGGCAGGTGCAGGAAGAGTAGGAGGTCTGGAATCCATTCATGGACTGTTAAGACGTCAGGAACTCTCTTCCACTTGGAGTTTATTTTGACTTCATTTCATCCACAGCTCTTTATTTCAAGTTAAAGTTTTGTGTTTCCCTCTTTAGCTTTTCCTCTGTTTGTATTCAGTTCCTTCATAGAGCTTGCGGGATATGTCCCTGGTTGAGCAGTGGGTTTTAGCCTGCTTTAAACTGGGTGCCTCTCAAAAATTAACAGCTGCCTTTTACTAAACACCTACTATGTTTCTGATACCGTATGAGTAGCTGCTTTATATATTTTATCTAATTCTCACAGCCACCCTATGATATGGGTAGAATTAGTGACATTTTAGAGCAGACTGAGGTGCTGAGATGATGGTCTGTATGCTGAAAGGTATAAAGCTAAGAAATGACAAGGTAAAAATCTACCTCAAAGCCCAAACTCCTTCTAGTGTACTATGGGGCCTTACGGGTAGTTTCTGTTTCAAGTTCCAGAACAGCAACTTCTCATTATTCCTCAACTTCACTATTCTTATTTTACAAGCATGCTTTTTAATCTTTCTTCTACTCAGATGTTCATTGAATTTAAATTTAAAAATTGTTCCAATCATGTGTTCATTATATTTTTCACTGGTGAAAAAATGGAAAAGAAGTTAGATTCCATTGAAAAAATATTATGATTACACTTCCAAGTCTTCAGTTTACCTCTTCTGCTTCTGCTGGCATTGCTATTTAGAATATATTCAATACACAGAGTATATTCAATATCATTAAGCCTGAGGATATTCACTGCTGTTTATGTTCCACATCCTTAGAAATCCAAGTGGTTTGTTTTTATCTCAGAAGTTCCTGGCTTTTTAAAAAGGCAATTCATTTTACATGGGCTGAGAGGTGCTTTATTATCTCATACAATTAATTACCATAATTAAAGTTAAGTTAGATTTCTGAACATTCCAAAATATAAAAATATCTCTATGTAAGTGACAGAAACTTTTGCCTCCTTTGATATTAAAGAAATTGCTATATTGATGCAACTTAGAATTTTAAGAATTTTTGAGTCTGCAGGATTAGATATGAAACAACTTAAAGCTCAGTGATTTCTAATGAATAGGAAAATGATATATAATAAAAACAGATTAACAGTAAAGCATCCTTGTAGAAGCTATGAACAGTTGTGTAATTAGGCAGTTTTTCCTCATTCACAACATTTTATGTTCTATAATTATGTCATTCAAAAAATGTTTTATAATTAAGGCTTGGTGTGCCTCCAGCCCAGCTTAGAATGTTTCCCAGCTACCTGTCAGCTGCCTACTAGTAGGTCTTGGTGCTACTGACAGAAACTCTCCTCAACCAAGTCCATCTAGTTCAATATACTAATGAGCCCTTCAGCTCTCTAACAGCTTCAGGAAAGACATAGGAGATATTCTGGCTAAAGTAAGAACAGAGAGGTTTCTTTATCCGTTTCAGAGAGTAGAAAATTTCAACAAAATCTCTGATGTTCAGCAGTCATTGCTGCAAAATTTGGATTTTTTTAAAGACAGGTCTTATGCTGTCACCCAGACTGGAGTGCAGTGGTGCCATCATAGCCCTGCAACCTTGAATTTCTGAGCCCAAGCAATCCTCCCACCTCAGCCTCCTGAGTAGATGGAACTATAGGCATGCATCACCATGCCCAGCTAATTTTTTTGTAATTATTTTTTTGTAGAGACAGAGCCTTGATATGTTGCCCAGGCTGGACTCAAACTCCTCACCTCAAGCGATTCTTCTGCCTTGACCTCCCAAAGTGCTGGGATTACAGGCATGAGCCAATGTGCCTGATCAAGATTTGTAACTTTACTAGAAATCAAAGTCAGCCAGAGACCATGGATCCTGGGTGACCTCAAGGTTCAGACCTGCTGCGTTTCCACCAAATGATGACTCCTTAATGAAGTGACCTGGCCTCTGCTTGCCTCTTCAGCTTTGTCATGAGCCACTCTCTTCTTACTGAATTTCCTTCAGCTTCCTGAAAATACTATGCTTTTCTATCTCAGGGCTTTGGCACAATCTTTCTTTTGTCTGAGGTGCTTTTTTCCTCCCTCTTTACCTAACTCACACTAACCTATCTGTCAGGTTTTAGTTTACCAGCCACCTCATCTGGAAGCTTTGTTTGACTCATCAGACTACATAGAGTCTCCTGTGTAGACATTCCCTCAGCATCCTGTATTTCTCCTTTGTAACCACTGCAGGCTTATCATTATTTGCTCAATTTTTATTTTCCCCATTGGACAGAAAGTTCCATGAGGGCAAAGACCATGTCTTTCTTGTTTACTGTTTTATCCCTAATACCCAGGTCAGCGGAACATAGAAGCATTTTACAAATACCAGTCAAATACAACAGTTAAACAAGAACACTATTAACAAGACCACCGCCCTAGAACAGCCAAGAGGTGTTGCTGTCCTCCCAGAACTCAATGAGAGCTCTTAGAGTGCAGTGCCCTTGGTCTGTAGGCTTACTGTTTTGGCATCTTTGCCTTTTCAAGACAGCTTCTGAACAATTTCCATTTCCCTCACAAGTTGTCTAGGAATACCTTGGAGCTGGCTCATCACTGTGAATAACTCTGTGTTCTCTCTAGCTTTGAAAACTCTCTGTACACATTTGCTATTGGACAGACCCAAAAGGTTAAGGACAACAGATTCAAAGCATCCTTCTGCCTGCATCAAAATGTCTTCCAATATCCACGTGAAGTGGCTTACAGCATACTAATTAGAACCTCCCCGAAGGTAAAATTTCAAAGCTGCTATTTGGTCCCTGAAGCTGATGCTGTGCATTCTGATATTCAAATGAAAATTCCTATAAGTAGTAATCTCTGGGTGGTAGGACAATGAGTGATTTTTCTTTCTTTTATAACTTTCTCAATCTTTTAACATACAATATTTTATATAATTGGAGGAAAAAACTCTTTTTTTTAAAAAAAGAAATACACTGCACTTAGATTTCTTCTTCAGTTACATGACAAGCCATATATATATAGAGATACCCATTACCAAGTTCTTTCTTATCATAAACTTTTTGCACTGCCTTGAGACTGTCTAATCTTGCTTGTAGTAATATTCACCCTAGGCATGGTATCAGTGTTTCTGCTTTGCACCAAAGTGAAAAGAAGAACTTACAATAAGGGGGAAAATAACCATTGTATAAAACTGTTTAAAAATAACCATGGGTTAACTGCCTAAAACTGTTAAACAACAGTCTGCTAAAAAATATTCAGAGGTTAAACAGTTTTGACAGATACCAACAGACATCAATATGATTGGTGTTTTCTGGCATCTTACTTCACTAAACAAATTACCATAACCTATTAATTGGTATTGATTACATCTGAACAAAGGTAATAGGCAAAATAAATAGATCTAAAAGGTATATTGTGTTTCTGCTTCTGACCCTCACTGCTTGGACAGAATATAATCATGCAATAAAAGATGAATTAAAGTGCTATAAAAAGCACCAAAAAAAGTTGTTTTAGCACCAGAGATCTAGTAGAAAATTATTCATTTTAGGTAAAGTTTTTAACATCAAAGAGAAATATACTCTTTTACCTACAATCCTAGCAAGAGAAATTCTAGAACTGTGAAGGCATGCAGAGTAGCAAAGATAAAAATTTCCCAAAAAGGTCATGATAAAGCTACACAAATATTAGTAATTATCATGGAATACAAAATAACCAGAAACACATTACATTAAGAAGAACCAGTGAAGTATATTTAAAAAATTTTTACTCTAAAGAAGACTTCTTTATCAAAACTTAATAATGAGTTATATATGTATTTTGATGATTCAAAAGAGGTTCTAAGTTTTATAGAAAACTTGCTAAGGAGTGCAAATACCCACGTAACAAACCTGCACATGTATCCTCTATATCTAAAATAAAAGTTGAAATAAAAAAATTCATAAAGGTCTATGGATTTAAACCAAAAAGGAGCCATATGCATTTCAAGAAAGGGCTACACGTCCTGAATCTTCAAACTGAACAGCCTAATGAGACTTCCTCAAAGTCTCCTCCAGTACAGGGAAGTCTAAGAAGGTACCTCAAATGTCACTAAACCTAAATCGAGTGAAGAAAATTCTTCCCAGAATGGAATAAAAATGGAGTGAACGGAAAAGCAACGCTGAGAATTTCCATTAGGAGAACAAACCCTACATTCCACACAAATCGGAGGTAAATTCTTAATAACATTAAGTGTTCTTGAGTGTATTAGTAGGGAAACAGAGCTATATTTCCAGAGTTTAACATTCCTTCTTATTTTCCCACCTTATTCTCACTGTATATTCTAACATTTGCCACACTGTCCTGATCCTTTTTTTCCCTATTTCCCTCACTAAACTCTAAGTGTCTTTACTACCTTTGTTCTTAATGCTTAAAGCAGAAATTGGCACATGCAGGTGCACAGTGAATGGTATATGAGCAAACGGGATGGATGGATGAATTAATGACACTTGCCTCTAAGAGGCCATGGTGGCTCACGCCTGTAATCACAGCACTTTGGGAGGCCGAGGTGAGGTCAGGCATTTGAGACCAGCCTGGCCAACATGGTGAAACCCCATCTCTACTAAAAATACAAAAATTAGCCAGGCATACTGGCTCCTGCCCATTTACTTGGGAGGCTGAAGCAGGAGAATCGCTTGAACCCTGGAGGCGGAGCTTGCAGTGAGCTGAGATCACTCCACTGCACTACAGCCTGGGTGACAAGAGTGAAACTCTGTATCACAAACCAAAAAAACAAACAAACAAAAAAACCCAGGTGTTTATAAAAGAGGGAATGTCCCACACTGCCCAACAGGCTTGGGGGCCAAAATATATCTGAAAGAAATGAAAGCCCTCTACCAAAGCATACATAATTCTCATGCATATTTAATTCTACAAGCCTAGAAGCATTGTGTAGCTGTTAATGCTACCATTTAAAACAGTTATATTTTAAATATATTTTAGGTAAGTAAAAACATTAAGAAACATCTAAAAGTTAGTTACTTTGGTGTAGGAATTCAGCTGTCTCTATCTCTGGCTGAACTAAGATTTTTAAGAAACTGCTGATTCATAGTCTTATAATCAGACTTTCAAGCAGGAATAGAAATGGAAACTGATAAATCATTTTAAATTTTTTTCTTTTTTCTAATTTCCAATTTTCTCTCTAAAGCTGGCTTGTAAAAATTTTAATATGAACACTACATTAATTTTGAAATAAAAATTAAGAACTCTATATATAATTAGTCAAAATAACTACAATTTGCTTAGGTAAAAATCTTTAAAAATGCTCAAGACTAAGTATATAAAATTTGAGGCTAATGAAACAATTATTCCCAATAAGTTCAGGTTATTAAAATGGCAAAGCTATCAGTGTTTACTGGTAACAGTTCGAGCATTATAAAATGGTTTACATATTATCACATATTAAATACATTTTTAAAATGATATTAAACAACATATATAAAAATAGCAATTACAACATAAAAATACCTTTAACATATTTCTATAAATAAGAACTGACACATGTTCATCTTAAGAGACAAAGATTAATGAGGTAACATATGTAAAGTGCTTTGTGTTCTGGGGATAAAAGGTGATATGCCTAATAACTCAAGATCTCAAAGTTGGGCAGGGAGGAGGTATTAGAAGGGAGGAATAAGGAAAAACGTACCGTGCAAATATGAGGCCAGTGTTCAAATTGTTGTAAAATTCCTTGATTAAGGTCTTCTTTATATAACTCTTTGTAAAAATGTGGAAGCTTAGATATCCAAATGCCATTGTTATGCTTGTTTAGTATTTCCTTTATGCGGTTTTGAACCTCATCCATTTTATAAGTGTAAGAGGCAGGAGGCGTGACATTGGGTTTTTCAACAGTCTGATTTAAATTATCTTTAAATTAAGAAAATAATAGAATTAACCAAAATGCTTAACATTTTAGATTATCCCCAGTACCCAATATTTGCATTTCAGGTTTTGCTATACTGTGGGCTTGTGGCAGCCAAAGGACTTAGAAGGGAGCAGGATTAGGCAGAACAACACCATGACAACCTCATTCTACGTTTTAACCCTGAAATAACCAGCAGTGTTTCTTGTGGGTCAAGAAACACCCAAAGAGGGAACCTGGCCCCTTTATTTTGCAAGGATGTTTCATAGTTTACTTCAAACATCAAGACGATCTTGCTACATAAGAATAATTAAATTATTTTACCAACCATTTTCTACCTGCTGAAGAAGATGACATTTTGGATATTAGCTTATAGGCAATATTGAATTTAAAGCTATATTCCACAAAACATAGGAATAATGCCTTAATAGTAAGATCAAGTAACTTTTGATCTTATACAAGTTTTATAGAAGATATAAAATTGCTTGAGTTTGAATATTATGATCTATTTTCACCTTTATTAATGGAAAACAAATAATTTAGCAATAAACAAAAGTTAAAAAAATTGATCCATCTACAAGAATCATCATTCTAGCCTCAGTTTATAAACATAAATAAAAGGTTTGGAACTTTTGATTTATTTCCCCAACATTAATCATTTATCTTTCATAAATATATATTTATAAGGTTTTGGCTTTATAGCTCTTTTACATTTCATTTTTATTTAAAACTTAGAATGCAAGAGTTAATATCCTCAGACAATAAAGAAATCTGAGTGTTTACTATAGCTAACAGTCCTGGAATTTAAAGAACTATGAAATTTATTCCAAATCTCTAGGAAATTTCACTGAGATACAGATCTGAGTATATTAAATATTACCATCTGTACGAAAAATATATGCATATTTAAATCAGATAATATCTTTGCTAGGATTCAGTAATTTTTATTTTAATTTGCAGGTAGAGACAGTCTGATTTGGGAATGCTGGCTCTGAGAATGCCAGGAAGCCCAGGGTGAGCTATTCCTTGAGGACGTTTGGACACTGACTCTGCTTTTCCACCAAAGGGCAAGATCTGGCCTTACCAAGTCTTAGATTGGCACAGAGAAGAGAAGGCTCCAAGATATCCATATATATTTCCTATTAAGGGTATAGCTAATTTATTTAAGTTCTTCCCAAATAATGACTATAAAAGGACTGGGAAGAAGGAAAAGATTAAGTTTCTCATAACTGGCCAGATCCTCCCATAATGAAAGAGTGTCAGCAGCTGACCCACAGTTGTGTCTGCAAATGCACTTGCTCTGTGGGGCCACTGGGGTCATCTAACTGCCTGCACCTTTTGTTAAACAGATTAAAGAAGTAACGGAGGTGTCCATCAGGTAGGAGAGGTTGTGTATATATGTGTGCATATCAGTTCTGCCAGATGAATTGCAATCCTCCTGAAATAAGTCCTCTTGTTTCTGTAGAAATAGCTTATACTAATTTAAGCTTCTAAAAGGATGTTCAACTTTACCAAGTAGTCATGTTTCAGAAAATGCCTATGTTAAAATAATTTGTGTAAACAAAAATCATATTGTTTAATTTCCATTAAGAAATACTGGAGATGTGTTTTTACAAAAAAAAAAAAAAGCATTTCAACTCACTAAGACTCACACTTAAAGCAGCAAATAATGTAAAATCGTATTTACATTTCACATACAATAAGCATTGATATGAAAACACTGTTTCCCTGGGTGGGTCTATGAGCAGGGCATTTACACATTAATTGGAGAAGAAAAAGTAATGAGTGATTGCATTTCTAACCTTCAGATTCTTTGACTTATACTACGTCTCCTATTGTTTTCTTAACAGCCCGCTTGGATTCTATAACCCAAATAATTATTTATATTAATATTTAGATGATTAGTGGTAACTACACAAAGTTTAGGGTGCTAGCTTTCAAGTGGTAGAGTATCTGAAACTCTTTTATAAATCTAAGTCCCATATTTATGTACTTTTAAACTAGAGCAGATGTTTCCTTTATGTGAGGCCTCAGCCTCCAAAATCTCAGTGGTATATCGCCTAAGAGGTGAGAGGGTAAGGGACACAAGCATCTCTGCAGGCCACACATGGAGGTGACACAGAGTAGGGCTGGGGTGAGGAGGGCCTCAAGTTAGTATGATAATGATATCCTCGGTAGGTGCTATTTTCTCTTAAAATCATTTCGATTCATGATGTAAAGAAATTAGGAAAGAAGGGAGGAGAGAGATATTCTAAGCAGGAGAAAGTGAGAGCAAATGTCAAAAGCCATCCCTAGATATGTTTATTGGCTCCAGAAGCCAATCTGTATCTCAAAAATGTTTAGAAAACATACCACTCATTTCCTTAGCAGAGGTTCTTGAGAGATGCATCTGCAAAGGAGGTTGAAGGAACGCCTTTGGATTAAACCTAAGGTATTAAAAAACAAAAGGTAAAATAAATGTAAATAGCAAAGTCTATACCAAGTTTTAAACACTACACTTTTAGCTTAGAGTCTTGGGGGCATTTAACAGCAAAACCAGTCATTAAAATAATTCAAAATCAGAAAAAATAAAAATAAAACCTGGCATCATCTTTCATGTTTCATATTCACTCAGAGAAAAGTATGTTAAAAAGCTAAATTTAAACTAGGTCTTTGAAAGCCTCTTTCAAAACTTGGATGCCAGAATTCCAATTAATCACCTATAAGAAACTGGCAA
Source organism: Plecturocebus donacophilus (assembly GCA_004027715.1). Classification (NCBI taxonomy): domain Eukaryota; kingdom Metazoa; phylum Chordata; class Mammalia; order Primates; family Pitheciidae; genus Plecturocebus; species Plecturocebus donacophilus. The sequence goes on along the minus strand of PVKP010010011.1, from coordinate 48,113 downwards.
AACAAAATATAGAAAACCATGCAAAAATAAACAGTTGGAAACAAAACATTTTGGAATATAACCAAAAAATGAAGGAGTTGTATCACCAGATACTGAAATGCACTACAAAGTTACAACATTTAAAATAGTTGCATGGATAAGTAAAATGGTAGAGAACTTAGAAACATGCAATTTGCATTATATCTTGGTACATAACGAAAGTGGCATTTCAAAACAGAGAGGTGAGGGACTGGTCAAGCAACTATTTAAAAAAAGAAACAGATCCCTATCTCATACCCTCACCAAAATAATTCTCATGAAAATTATGCTGGATATAGATAGGAAGATTTTTCCAAATATGAAGACAAAGAAATAAGCCACGCACACATCACTTATATTCATGTCTGTTTCCCACACTAGACTCAAAGTATCTTAATTGTTTGTGTTCCCAAGTGCCTGGGGCAGTGCTTGATACATGCAAGGCAAAGTATTATAAGAATGACTGAATGAATCATGATTGAATGAATCAATGACTAAAACCTGCCCAGCAGTGGGTATGGGATTATAGTAGGTGACAGTGACACAGTACACATATCTGCTAGTTTTTGAATAGTATAAAATAGTCTAAAAATTAGATCGATTCTTTGAAATGAAGCACATTTTCTTATAATATTTCAATTCTAAAAGAAATGATTAGATTCTAGGCTACCAATAAAAGCTTACTTGGCGTATGCAATTATAATGCCATCAGATTTGTGTATTAATGTATCTGTGTAATAACAGAAGATGCCAAAAACATATCCAACTCCCACTTTTGCAGAACTGGTAGGGAAGTAGTACTCCTTCCCCTGCACAAGCCCCAAAAATGTAAACTGGAAACTTCCCCTGCTTAAGTGAGCATCAAAGGCTTCAGTAGAAGGTAGAGGGATATAAGTAAAGAGTGAGAGTACACAGAAACTATGGAAGGGACTGCTGTGGTTCAATCATCAACAGGTCTACTGGAGAGGAAAGAAACAGTGTATATAGCAAAAGAAAGCCCTTCAAAGGAAACTGCAGGGATGCATGAAAAACAAACATAATAAAGTAAGAGGACGAAGGTCCAAGCAGTTTTCTAGCAGTAAGAATAAAATATATTGTGTTTTAAAAAGACAAAGAATTAGACTGGTCCAGAAAAAACCTTCTAACTCTAAACACATATTGTTTATTAGAGACACATTTATAGCCCATAAATATTTAAAACATACTATGTGCCTGACATCATGTCAGATGGTAACTGTCAATGATCAGCAAGATAAACATGCCCTATTCTCAGGGACTATACAGTATGGTTGAGAAATGGACCATGGCAAACAGATACCGCGATATCCCCAAAGATTCTTCCTCCAGATATTCAGCCTTGTGTAATCCCTTCTTCTTGAGCAACCTGCTTTTAATCAATAGAAGACTTCAAGGTTGAAAAGATCACAAATAACTAGATTACAAAAGATTCTAATTTCAACTTGGATAGCATAATCTCTCCTTTGTTGCTTTGATAAAGCAAATGGCCATGTTGGGAAGAACCATGTGGCAAGGAACTGAAGATGGTCTTTGGCCAACAGCCACCTAGGGATGAAGGAACAACCCATAAGGAAGTGCACTGTGCCAACAACCATTTGAGTAGGATTGAAAGCAGATTCGTCTTTAGCTAAGCCTTTGGGCAAGACCCCAGCCATGGCTGACACCTTGACAGCAGCCTCATGAGAGACTCTGAAGCACAGGACCCAGCTTGATCTTGTCTTCCTTCCGATCCAAAGAAACTATAAGGTAAGAAAATGTGTCTTGTTGTAAGCTATTAACTTTGTGGTAATCTGTTTAGACAGCAATAGATAATTAATGCATTGACAAAAATCTAAGAACAAAGTCTACTAAGTGTTATGATAAAGGCAGTAGGTGTAATAAAAGCACACAATGGAACTAATAGACCAAATTAAGAGACAGAGAGAGGAAGAAGTAGAGAGTAAAGGTTATTAGCACTTACTATGAAGTTATAATAATCTGAATAGCTTGGTACTGGAGAATAGAGAGGTAATCGATGATTCTGAAAGCAAGCCCAGGAACTGAATCATATGTTTATAAGGCTTTAGTACTGGTAAAGGTAGAATCAAACTGGCAGGGAAAAAAAGGATTGTGTAGTAACTGGTATAGGACATCTGGCTGAGAATAAAAAAGGATTCCAACTCTCACACTATACAATAAAATAAATTCTGGATGAATTAAAGACTAAAATGTAAAAAATGAAGCCACAACAATTACAAAAGAAAACAGAAAACATGTTACATAATATTGGGTAGAAATGCTTTTCTAAGCACAACACCTAAAAGCAGAAGCCACACAGTAAAAGATTGATAGCTGTAAGCATGTAAAATTTTAGTTTTAGTATACAAAAATACAATAATTAAACAAACCAAGGAAACACTGTCAAGATATTACAGACAAAGGGCCAACTTCTTTAATTTATGAACCACTTTTAAACGTTAGAAAGAAAACAGCCAACAGAAAAATTATGCAAAGGACAAAGACATGAAATTCACATAAGACCTAAACTGGGCTAATAAATATATGACAAAAATGTAACTTCCCTAAGACTCAAAATCAAGGAAATAAAAATTAAAGCATAAATATTTTTTTCACCTTTCAAAGCAGCAAAGAAAAAAACAGATGCCCAATGTTGGCAGGCACACAAGAAAATAATCACTCTCATATTCTTCTAGAACAATACAAATTATTATAATCTGTTTAGAGCACAATTTAATAGGAGTCTTGGTATACATACCCTCTTACCCACACATTTTATCTCCACCAATTTATTCTACAGGAACTAGCCATGCTATTTTTCTAGAATTTTTCAATTTGTTAACAGGCAAGCATGAGTTCTTAACCAAAACTCTTGAGAACAAGCTTTGGGGGCTCATGAATCTACTGACCAGTATGAGATTATGTACACATATGTATATGTACACATGTGACTTTTTCTGGGAAGATCATTTACAGCTTTCATCCACTTCTCAAGAGGTTTGGTGACCTCAAAAAGTTTAAGTGTCCTTCACAACAGGTTTAACTGCTTGTTACTACATTAATATTTCATAAGTAGATAAAAACGTTTTTGCTATTGTTCCATTTGGATATTTTGATTTTATAACTAGAAATGTTACCCATAACATCTGCCACTGGGTGGTATTTAGATTTCTCTGAAAAGGTATCTTTCCAATTGTACTATATGCTTAAAAAAAGATTTTATTAAAATGTTTTAAAACATCTCAAGCAGTCTTTAATTAAAATATGTGACTTTTTTTTTTATTTTTAAGACACAGGGTCTTACTCTGTCACCCAGGCATGAGTGCCATGGTGTGATTACAACTCATGATACCTTCAAACTCTCAGGCTCAAGTGATCTTCCCATCTCAATCCCTCAAGCAGCTGCAACTACAGGTGTACACCACTATGTCTAGATAATTTTTATTTTTTTAGTAGAGATGAGATTTCACCATGTTGCCTAGGCTGTTCTTGTGCTGCTGGGCTCAAGCAATTCTCCTATCTCAGCCTCCTAAAGTGTTGGAATTACAGGCACGAGCCACTGTGCCCAACCTGCTGTCAATCTGAAAACTTTTTATTCTGAAATACCTATAAATTCATGGTAAATTTCAAACAGTGTACTCAGAGTTCCCACGTACCCTTCACTGTTTCCCCTAATAGTAAAATCTTGCACAGTACATATCAAAACCAGAATATTGACAACGGCGCAATTCAGAGCTTCATATTTCCAATTGTATATGTGTGTTTGCATTTGTAGTTCTGTGCAATTTACCACATGTACAGATTCATGTACCCACCAGTATAATCAACATATAGAACTATCCCATGGCTACAAGGGTTCCTCTTGCTCTCCCTTTATAGGCATATCCATCCCCCAAATCACCCAAATCCTTAACCTCTGGCAACCACTAATCTGTTATCTATCTTTATAGTTTTTATAATTTCAAGAATGTTATATAAATAAAGTCACACAGTATGTCACTTTTTGAGATTGGCTTCTTTCACTCAGCATGATTCCGTTGAGATCCATCAGAGTTGCTGTGTGTATCAATAGTTCATTACTCCTTTTTACTGTGGAGACATATTCTGTAATATGAATGTATTACAGTTTGTTTAACCATTCACTTACCAAAGGATGTCTGGGTTGTTTCTATTTTTTGGCTAATACAAATAAAGTTACAGCGAACATTGTGGACAGGTTTTTATATAAACATAAGTTTTCATTTCTCTGAGATAAATGTCCAGAGCACAACTGCTGGGCCATATTATAGTTGCATACTTTTAATTGACAAATAAAAATTGTATATATTTATGGTATGCAACATGATGTGATGGGTACACTGTGGAATGGCTAAATCAAGCTGCTTAACACATGCATTACTTTACATGCTTATTTTTTGTGGTGAGGATACTTAAAATCTACTCTCTTAGCAATTTGCAAGTATACAATATATCATTAACTATAGTCACCATGAAATACAAAAGATATATTTAACTTATTTCTCCTGTCTAACTGAAATTGTGTATGCCCACAACCCACAATCCTAAGTCCATTCCCCTGCCTTTGGTAAGCACCATTTTACTGTTTCTATGAGTTTGACTTTTTTAGATTCCACATATAAGAGCATGTGGTTTTCTTTCTGTGCCTGGCTTATTTCACTTAAAATAATGTCTTCTAGGTTCATCTATGTTATTGCAAATGGCAGGATTTCCTCCATTATAAAGGCTGAATAGTAAGTATTCCCGTTTAGTAGATAAACTGCATATTCTTTATCTATTCATTCATTAACGGACACAATTGATTCTGTGGCTTGGCTATTGTGAATGCTGCAGCAGTGAACATGCGCATGCAGATATCTCTTCAACTGATATACTGACTTCATATCCTTTGAATATATACCTAGTAGTGGGATTGCTGATAGTTCTTTTTACCTTTTTGAGGAATCTCCATATCGTTTTCCATAATGCTATAGTAACTTACATTCCCCTCAGCAGTGTATCGCGGTTCCTCTTTTCTCCACATCTTTACCAGCACTTGTTATTTTTTTTGTTTTGATAGTAACCATCCTATTGGGTGTGAGGTGGTATCTCATTGTGGTTTTAATTTGCATTACCCTGATGAGTCATGATGTTGAGCATTTTTGCATATACCTGTTGATCATTTATATGTTTTCTTTTGAGAAATATCTGTTCAGGTCCTTAGCTCATTTTTAAAATTAGGTTGTTTACTTGCTATTTAGTTGAGCCCCTTTTATTTTGAATATTAAGCCCTTATCAGATATATGGTTTGCGAATAATTTTTCCCATTCCACAGCTAGCTTGTCTTTTCACTCTGTTGACTGTTTCCTTGGTGGTCTAGAAGCTTTTTAGTTTGATGTAATTCCATTGTTTATTTTTGCTTTTGTTGCCCACCCTTTTAGAGTCACATCGAAAAAATCATTCAAAATGTATTGCTGAAATGTAGGCACACAAACAGGGAGACAATGATACTTCTGTCATACACTGGATTCACCTAGTGCTTTGGGTCAAGATCTGTGTTTTAACTGTGTATTTTCTAGACCTTATCAAAATTACAATAATTAATCATAAATAACATTAAATGTATACTATTATAAAAATAGTTTAGGGTTATTTTATTAAAAATTCTGTAATATAAAAAATTTGTATCAGTTATACCTAACTTTAAAAAAAATAATAATTCTTTCTACATATTCAGTATCTGGGGAAAAGTTTCTGGGGGAAAAATTATCTTTTACAAAACAGAATTTTTGAACATTGATTTAAAGGAATAGAATACAACAAAATTTGTTTTTAAAAGGCACAAGCAGGATGGAAGAATGTGATCTTGATGCATCTACATCAGGGGTCAGCAATCTTTTTCTGTAAAAGGTCCATCAGTTCATTTTTGGCTTTGTAGGCCATCTAGTCTCTGTACAACTACTCACTTCTGCCACTATTTTGCAAAAACACCCAGAGGCATATGCAAACAAAGCAAAATGGCCATGTTCCAATAAAAAACAGGCAGTGGGCCTGATGTGGCCCATGGATTGTAGTTTGCCACCCTCTGAGCTACCTTATAAAACCATAGTTTTGAGCCAGAAAGAAACTTTGAGATCATCTAGTTTAACATTTTCTTTAGACAAATATAAGTCTTAGTTTGGGTACTGCCATTCGCTAGTCGGGTAAAATAAGTTATTTCACCTTATAAGTTGTTTCATCTTTTGGGTCCAAAAGATATCTTATTTTACTTGACTAGTGAATGGCAGCACCCAAACTACAACTTATAGGTTGTCTTATTACTGCGAGTCCGGTATTCTGATGCATGGATATGTGATGCTACTAAATAGTTATGGGCATGATTCTTACAACAGAGTGGAGTGTGTAAAACTTCATCAGATTTTACTTAAACCTACAAAATTAATTGTTAAAAAAAGGTTTTCTAAAAAAGTTGTAAGTTACACTGAAATAGTATCTCAGAACAATTTGTGAGAGCTTTTAAATGAACTTTACAAGGAAAGACTGACAACAATGCTGCGAAAATATTCTAGAGATGCATTTAGAGAATGATGTTCAGGCAGCTAGGAAAAGTGAACTCAACTGGTAATGATATATGTCTCTATTATATGTGAACTTATATTAAATAAAATAGAAAGTGCTTCTTTCTTAACCTGAACATACATTTTTAACGCTCTTTTACCCTAAATTCACCAATCTTCTGTTAGTAAAAAGCCAAATACCTGTTGTTGGTGGACATGGTCACATGCCTTTGCATTGGAATGTCTTTGAATGCTTCATTTCCAAGAGTTGTGTGTAATGTATAAGGAGACGTTTCAGCATTAGACTTAACTCCAGCAGAGTTTCCTTTGTCTTTTAATAGTGGTGGATTAGGTTTTTTGCCAACAGAAAAATTTGAAGCAAATCCTGGTTGTCTGAGGGTTGCTTTCGGTTTTCCTATGAAGTTAGGCATATGTAATAAAATCAATTAGCATCCTCAAAGCCCATTTTCATTATGACACTCCCCTGACCAGATGTTTTCTGTGGGTATCTATTCTCAGAACAGTTTCTAAGAAAACGAGGAGGTTGCCACTGGAGGGCTGGTCAAAAGGATTAGTGATTATTTAGCAGATAAGGTCCTTCATCCATCAGACTGGCCAGGAACTCCTGCTACTCACCAACTGAACACTTCAGTGGCAGCCACCTCATGTTCTTGCAAATACAGCACACTCAGCTGTATCTTGGTCCTCCCACCTCTTCCCCGTAAATCCCAATTCTACCCATTGTTTGAAGGCTGGGCTCAAGTCTCCCCTTTGCCATTTTCATTCAAAATTATTGCTCCCTTGTCCTAAATGTTCACTGTGGCAGTTAGTCATCTACTGTTTTGTATTATCATTGAACCATTTCATGGGAATTTAGTTTTAGAACTGATTATAAGCTCCTTGAGATAAGTGTTTGGTAAACACAGGCTGAGTTGTCCATAACATTTTTGTGTAATACATAATTCATGTGTTTCTGATACTAGAGTTTTTCTACCAAAAGACATGATTTGTCAAATGAGACACTAAATCACAAGTTCTTGGTGCAGCCAACATTCTGGACAAGGCATTCCTTCAAATAAGCTAAAAAAATAAAAAATAAACCACACATTACCATAACAAGCGCAACTAAAATCTGTTCTATCTCCCGCTGTGTAATTACTTCACTTAGCAAGTCATGCACATCACGTTCACTTAAGAATTTCAAATGGAAATGCTAACGTCAGGATTTTTCTCCTGACATATGAATGTTAACAGATACCGGCATTTATCATTATCCAAACAAGATTTCCATGATTCCCTGTCACAATGTATTTGTAGACAGGCCTAAAAATTTTAACATATAAAAAGCTCCTACCTTCTAGAAAAAATGGCATGGTTTTCTTCACTCTCATCTGACAATTAACTTGACGCCCAGTTTTCCTTTTAGAACTCCTCTGACGAGCCACAAGCTGAGCGATTCTTGCAGTTTCTGTGCAGGCCATGGCATAGCAGGTAATCTATTCATGAGAGGCAGGGTGAGAGGAGAAACATTTCTCAGATTCTGTGTTGCCTAGAGGCCAATCCTTAAAAGTGGATCTTAATGAGCCTACACATCCCAAGTCAAGCTGTATGCAAATATGCATGTGTCTACTCCTTGATAAAGCTAGAAGAAAATTACATTTTCTGCAAGAGGATTCGAGCATAGTCTAGTATACTGGATCATCTTTCCCCAAGCTGAAAATTTCATTTATTTTTTAAATAGGTATTAAGCATCTACAATGTATTAGGTGCTATGAGATTACCAAATGAACCAAAAGCAACCTATGATCTGACATATAATATCATATAATCTGTGAGGTACATTTCATTCCCACTTTACACATGGGAAAGCAGAGGCTCAGGAAAGTTAAGTAACCTTCCAAGTAACATGGCAAGTCTCTTTGAGTCCCAAGTGTGTACTCATAACTACTATGCTGAATACAAGACTTACTAAATCCTTCTCTTGCCTCTGCGATGGATCTGCTGGGTGACTCTGGACAAATCTAAGTATTCTCAGCTGTAAAACATAGGTGATTTAGACCTGGTTTTTTCAAACTGTGTTCATGGGAGCCATAGAGTTCCATGGAGAGGCCTCAAGGGGCTGCCACTGTCAGGGGCATGAGAGCAAGGCAGGGCAATAGGGTCTCCAGAGCTTCCACATCTCTCGAAACACTGCAGCTCAGCTCTGTATCTTTAAGAAAAATACTGGTATGATATGATATTGAAAAAAGACCTGAAGTATAGAGTCTACTGGGACAAGATGATCTCTAAAGACCTCTGTGGTTTTCAAGCCTTTGACTCTAATTTGAAATCAAAGACAGGAAAACAATGAGGCTTTATATCACAAGCTAAAATATGTTCCTACTCTTTGGCCCAGTATTTCTATTTCTGAGACTATATTACAAGAGTATAATTTAAAAGAACAAATGTTACCTACCCCAGATGTGCAATTGGGGTATTTTAATAGTTAAAACCTGGAAACATTTAAAATGTCCAAAACAGGGGAACAAAGAGTTTAGTAAATTACAGTATAGTGACTGTCTGATGCATTATTAATTTAATTCATTCAGCTATCCATTCATTCATGCATTCAACACAAGTGTTATAATGGATGTATTACAAAGTGCAAGTAGACAGAAAGGAGGACTTAAGTCTGTCTGGAAGGATCAGGGATGCCAAAGCATGTTTTATTATGCATATAACATTTAATTAATGTCTATCTCCTCCTTAGGAAAATTATTAACTATAAGGTGAATTTCCCCTTTGACCACTTTCCTGCTCCTGGTTCCCTTGTCTTCCTCCACCACTGCCTCCTCATCCCCCTGCCCGTCAGAGAGAAACCATGATGTCAGGTTTTGGTGAGAAACACTCCAGACCTGTTCTACGTATTTGCATATGTAAAAATACACCCAGGAAACTATAGTGTATGAGGGGGTGCAGATATTTTTGTTTCTCTTTTGGGTGGTGGTCTGCCCACATCTATCATACTGTACAGTGGTAGGTACCAAGAAGTGAAGCTGCTAGGTCACAGAGGAAAAGCAACGACAGATCAACCTGCTACCACCAAATGCCTCATACTATCTATAAACTGTTTTCTTCCAGAGAGGCAGAAGGATTTAAAATGATATAATAATATAGTCATATTGGTGTGAAGGAAAGGAAAAGAACAGAAGAGAAGAGAGAATGGCAAGGAGGCCCCAGTAGTTATGGTGATGAGGGATTAGCTCGGGACTGACTAGGTCTAGATAGCAGGAATCGACATGATAAGAATTTAAAACTGCCAGTTAGATCTGGTGATCAAGAGGTCATGAGTGACTTTAGCAAAAACATTTGTAACAGGTTTGTAAGGGGCAGGTATGATGTTTAAGCACTTAAGGCCTCCAGTACAACTATTTTGTTTAGATGTTGACAATGGTTAAATAAAGTTTTAATTTTGTGTGGTTAAAATCTTATTTTTACAATGAAAAGAATCTGAGGAATAAAACAAAAGACATAAGACTCTAGGCCATGTTTTAGATGCTGTTTTCTCTGTCACTACCAGTCTCAAACAACTAAGCTGGTACTTTTGCTTAGACTTCTATCACAGATAGGAGATTGGAAGTGCCAGACAGGCAATTTTGAACTGGTTTGATTCCTCTGACAAGCATAATTACCCTCTTACCTCTCCAGATCTACTAGTCTCTATCCTGACCACTGCTGGCACACTTCTCAGATAGGCTTCTAGTGTAGGGAAACCTAGCTGTTTGAAGGGGATCCAGTCTCCAGTCAAGGATCTGTACTCTCCTTGGAGCCGGGGTAATGCTACTCCATTCTTATGAGACTGCAGAACAGCTCGCAGCATCTTTGAAACCAGATCTCCTTCCAGCATCTTTGCCTAAAAGAGCACAGTAGAAGGTTACTATAACATGGTTCATTAGTCTGTGAATTCAAATAGATTTTCAGAGCTGAAACTTGTTACTTTATAAATTATTACTGCGTACTTTCTGTGCAATTACAATATGGGGAAACAACTGACATGGAAGAATAAAGCAGAAATACTATGAGAATGCAAGGGAAAGTCAGAAAAGCACAAGACCAGCCTGGGGAGGGGAGATATCAGGGAATGTTCCCAGATGTGGGGAAGCCTGAATGGAGTCCTAAAGAGTAAGATGGAATCACCCAACAAGGAGGAAGAGGGTGGGTTGTGGGGCTGGGAGAGGTATCAGCCCAAGAAAGGGAACACGATGTACGAGTGTACAGAGGTGAGAGAGAAGTACATGGTGTGTTCCAAAAATTCCAGGCAGTTAGGTGGCTGGACATGACTGAACAAAGACTCCAAGCTGAGGGCTGAGAGGGCCAGGGAGGGCAGCCCCTGAAACTACTATATTATGCTAATGTTTGCATTTCTGCAAAAAGTAATGTGGGGCCTTAGAGGGATTTTAAATAGGGAAACAAAATGATCAGTTCGTATTTTAGAAAGATCACTATAAATGGGAAGGAAGATTAACAAGTTGTCAGAATATTGGAAATGTGGAAGGCCACAAAAAAGGGTCTTAGGAATAAAGAAAAAAAATCAATTTGAGAGGTAATTAGGAAGTGGAATCAACAGGAATTGGTTAATTGGTTTGAATGAAGAGGAGGGCTCCAAAGTTTCTAGCTTAGAAGCATAGTAGAGAGTAATGACCCACACTGAGGTGAAATAAAGGCAGGTTTGCAAGAGAGGAAGAGGTGGATTCATTTTGGGCACAGGGAGGTTGGAATGCTTAGACAATAGCCATGTTAATATATTCACTAGGAAATTAGGTTAGAAGTCTAAGCTGGTTATAGATTTGTTGGTCTTTGACTCACATGGGGTATTTCACATCCAGGGAGTAAAAAACAAGGTTACAGATGTAAAAGGTTATCATTCAAGAAATGGAGAGAGAAAGAAGAATCTATAAAAGGCTAAGAAAAAGGAGCCAGAGAGATGGAAGAAAAAGAAGCATAGTCATAGTGCCATATGAATAAAAGAAGGAAAGAATCATTTTCTTTAGACTAATGATTACATCTAGTTGTAGTTTTGCAGAGAAAAAAATATAGATAAATTCAGGAGATACATTCAGAAACTATACAGATACATACTAAGAGATACATTCAGAGAATAAGTAGCCTGGAAAAAAGGGTTTACCCTTTTATTAAAGGAAAGAGGAAGGCAAACCACGGACAATTTGTTACTTTTCCTTCAATAGTGCTGTTCAATAGAATTTTCTGTGATGATGGAAATGTTTTATATTACTGCAATGTCCACAATGTCCACATATGGCTCTGGGCCCTTAAAATATGGCCAGGATGACTGAGGAACTAAAATTTTACCTTAAATTAAATGTGGGCACTGGCTACCATACTGGACAGCAGAGATTTCTAGACAAATAGCCATTTTCTTTCTCTGGCTTAGAAAACAGAAATGAAGAATGACATACAACTATATCAATTCCATCATTTGTCCATCTTAAAAAGAAAACAAAATATCAGCCTGTTTATCCTGTTATTAATTATAAATATAATATTCAAGTGACAGCAAGGTTTAAATCACAAATGAAAATCTATACAGTCATGTGCACACTTAACAGTGTTTTAGTTAACAACAGACTGCATATATAAAAGGGGTTCTATAACATAATGCAGCTGAAAAATTCCTGTGGCCTAGTAATATCTTGAAGATCCTTGCCTTGTAGGGCAAGGCCAATGTGTGTTTTTATCTTCGTTTTTAATTTAAAAAGTTTAAAAAGTAAAAGAGGCCAGATGTAGTTGGGCTCACACCTGTAGTCCCAACGCTTTGGGAGGCCAAGATGGGCAGAATCACTTGAGCCCAGAAGTTCGAGACCAGCCTGGGCAACACAGTGAAACCCATCTCTACAAAAAATATAAAAATTAGCTAGGTGTAGCAGCGTATGTCTATAGTCCCAGCTACTCAGGAGGCTGAGGTGGGAGAATCACTTGAGCCCAGGAGGTCAAGGATGCAATGAGCCAAGATCGCACCACTGCACTCCAGCCTGGGTGACAGAATGACACTTGTGTCAAAAAATAAATAAATAAATAAAATAAAAAGTAAAAGAAATGAAAACTTTTAATAAATTTAGTGTTGCCTAAGTGTATAAGTTTACAGTAGTGTTTATAAGTTTACAGTAGTGTACGGTAATGTCCTAGGCTTTCACATGCATTCACCATTCACTCACTGACTCGCTGAGAGCAACTTCTAGCTCTGCAAGCTCCATTCATAGTAAGTGACCTATATAGGTATGCCATTTTTTGCTTTATATACCAATTTTTACACTGGTGTAGGTTTATAGCCTAGGAGCAACAGGCTACACCATATAGCCCAGGTGTGTTAGGAGGCTCTACTGGCTAGGTTTGTAAGTTCACTCTATAATGTTTGCACAACAATAAAATTGCCTGACAATGCATTTCTCAGAACATATCCCTGTCATTAGGCAATGTATGACTGCATGCCTTATGCTTATGCACTTTCCATTACTAAACATTAACTCTTTTCAAATTATTACCACCAGGACCAATAACATTTAATTAATACTATAACCTACAAAAGCCCTCTACTAGGTCTATATTCTTATTCTTTTTATAGATGATAGATACACACACAGATGTGTGTGTGCGTGTGTGTGTGTGTGTGTGTGTGTGTGCGTGTGTAGTCATGTGTCACTTAACAATGAGGATACATTCTGAGAAATGCATCGTTAGGTCATTTAGTTATTGTGCAAACATTATGAAGCGGACTTGCAAGCCTAGATGGTATAGCCTAGCACATACCTAGGCAGTGGAGGTTGCAGTGAGCCAACATCATGCCACTGCACTTCAGCCTGGGCAACAGAGTGACTTCATCTCAAAAAAAAAAGAATATAAAAGAGTTAACACTACCAACCAAAGTGACCTAATAATATTGACCGAACACTAGACTCCAAAGATAGAAGAATATACATTCTTTTCAAGAGTACATGAGACATTCACCAAAATAAAATATATTCTTGGACTCAAAGAGATATTCAAACAACTTTATATAACTCATATTATAAAAAGTATATTCTGTGGACAGAACAAAATTAAATTATGTATCAGTAATAGAAAGATATATGGACAATCTCCATGTATTTGCAAGCTTAACAACATACTTCTAACCAAGAGTCAAAGAGAAAGCCTACCCCCAAAATTAGAAAATTTTTTTTAAACAAATGAAGACAGAATACGTAAAAATTTGCTGGATGCAGTTATGTTAGAAAGAAGAAAAGTAGCAAATCAATGATCTAATCTCCTACTTTGAGAACAAAAAGAGAGAAATTTATATCAAAAGTAAGCAGAAGAAAGGAAATAAAGATGAAAGCAGAAATCAATTCTGAAATGATGAGACACATCAATAATGAAGCTTAAAAATAGGAGAGAAAAGAATCATGAAACTAAAACTAGTTCTTTAAAACCATCAATAAAATTGATAAACTCCTAGATAAGATAGAAAAAAAAAAAGGCGGCACAAATTACCATAATGTGATTGAAAGAGAGGCCATCAATGCAGATCCTACAGACACTAAAAAGTGAATATGATAAAAGAGTTATGACAATATGTTTGTAGCTTAGATGAAATTGATAAATTCACTGAAAGACACAAATGTCAAAGTTAACTCAAGAAGAAATAAATAACCCTCAAATATCCCTATCGCTATTAGAGAAATTGAATTTATAGTTTAAAATCTTCACACAAAGAAAACTTGAAATCCAGACTGCCTTACTGGCAAATTCTACCAAACATTTATGAAAGAATCACTACTCTTACACACTCTTCCAGAAAATAAAGGGAAGAGAACATTTCTGAAGTCATTTTATGAGGTAAGCATTATGCTGATACCAAAACTAAACAAAGACACTACATGAAGTATACATCATATCCCTCATGAACATAAATGCAAAAATTCTTAACAAAACATTAGCAAATAAAATTCAACAATTAGTGAAAAAAATAAGACATAATAATCAGTTAAAGTTTATTCCAGGAATGCAAGTATGGTTCAATATTCATTAAGTCAATCAATATAATTTACTACATCAACAGACTAAAGGAGACTAAACCATATAATCATATCAATAGGTGAAGAAAAGACAGTTAACAAAATTAAAAAAATCCATTTATGATAAAAACTCTCAGAAAATTGGAATAAAATGGGAAGTCCTTAGCCTGATAAAGATCATCTGTGAAAAACCCAAAGGTACCATCATTACTCACAGCTAAAGAGTGATGCCTCCCTAAGACTGGAAACAGGGCAAGAATGTCCATACTCTGCACTCTTATTCATTATCACAGTAGAGGTCCTAGCCAGTTCAATAACGCTGATTTCAAGACTTACTATTAAGCTATATTAGTCAAAATAGTGTAATACTATCAAAATAACAATCGTATAGATCAATGGAACAGAATATGTAATCCAGAAATAAACCTATATATGGTAAACTGATTTTTTTTTTTTTTTGAGATAAGAGTCTTGCTCTGTTGCCCAGGCTGGAGTGCAGTGGCACAAACTTGGTTCACTGCAACCTCTGCCTCTGGGTTCAAGCAATTCTTGCATCTCAGCCTCCCAAGTAGCTAGGACTACAAGCATGTGCCACCAGGCCTGGCTAATTTCTTTGTATTTTTAATATACACAGGGTTTTGCCATGTTGGCTAGGCTGGTCTCAAACTCCTGGCCTCAAGTGATCCACCCACCTCAGCTTTCCAAAGTGCTGGCATTACAGGTGTAAGCCACCACACCTGGCCTAGTAAACTGATTTTCAACAAAGATGCTAAGGAAATTCAATGAAGAAAGTTCAACAAATAGTGCTAGCAAAGCTGGTTATAACGAACTTCATGCTATATGCAAAAAACAAACTTCATGCAAATAACAAACTTCATGCTATATACAAAAAACGAACTTCATGCAAATAATGAACTTCATGCTATATGCAAAAAATTAACTCAAAATAAATCATTAAGGTCCTAAATGAAAAGGTTAACACTGTAAAACTTCAAAAAAAATACACAGGAGTAAATCTTTGTGGCCTTGGATTAAGCAAAGACTTTTTAGAACCATAGAAGAAAAAATTGGCTGGGCATGGTGGCTCATGTCTGTAATTCCAGCACTTTGGGAGACAAAGGCAGATGGGTCACAGCATGGGCAACACAGTGGATGCCAGCCTGGACAACATAGTGAGGTTCTGTCTCCACACACACAAACATACACACACACACACACACACACACACACACACACACACACACACAAACTGGACACAGTGGCACATGCTTGTAGTCCCAGCTACTTAGGAGGCTGCAGTGGCATAGTGCTAGGCATAGTGGCATGTGCCTGTAGTCCCAGCTACTTGGGAGGCTGCAGTGAGCCGTGATGGTGTGACAGAGTAAGAACCTGTCTCAAAGAGAAAAAAAGAAGAAATTGACAAATTGGATCTCATCAAAACTTAAAATTTTTGCTCTTCCAAAAGCTGTTAAAAATTGAAAAGCCACAGAGAGTGATAAGATATTTTCATAACACACCTGGTAAAGTTGGTGGTCATCATATATAAACAATACTCAAAACTCAATAATAAAACAAAGAGACCAATTTAAAATGTGTAAACACCTGAACACATATGTCACTAAAGTAAAAATGAAGATGGCAAAAAAACACATGGAAAAATGCTCAACAGCATTAGTCATTAGGGAAATGCAAATTAAATTCGCAATGAAGTATCACTACACATCTATTAGAACAGTTTAATTTTTTTAAAAAAGACAATTTGAAGTGTTGATGAGAATGCAGAGCATTTAGACCTCTCATACATTTCTGGTGGGCATGCAAAACAGTGCCTTGGAAAATAGTTTGACAATTTCTTTTCTTTTCTTTTTTTCTTGAGATAAGAGTCCGGCCCTGTGGCCCAGACTGGAGTGCAGTGATCTGGGCTCACTACAACCTCTGCCTCCCAGGCTCAAGCAATTCTCCTGCCTCAGCCTCCGAAGTTGCTGGGACTACAGGCACACGCCACCACACCCAGCTGTTTTCTTTGTATTTTTAGTAGAGACTATATTGGTTAGGTTGGTCTCAAACTCCTGACCTCGGGTGATCCACCCGCCTTGGCCTCCCAAAGTGCTGGGACCACAGATGTGAGCCACCACACCCAGTCAGTCTGACAATTTCTTATGAAGTAAAGCATAATCCTACAATCCTCTCCTACTAATTGCCCAAGAGAAATGACATACATCCACACAGAAACTTGTACATGCATGTAACAGCATTATTTATAACTGCCCTCAAACTGGAAACAATCCAAATGTCTACCAAAAGGTGAGTGGATAAACCAATCTATAGAGCCATACAGTAGAATACTATTCAATAATAGGAACAAACTGTTGATACATAAAACATGCATGACTCTCATATTATGCTAAAGGAAGAAGCCAGACACAAAAGACTACATACTATATGATTCTATTTATGTGAGCATTCTGGAAAAGGCAAAACTATAGGCACAGAAATTAAATCAGTGGTTGCCAAGAGCTGGGGATAAGGGGAGGGATTGACTATAAAGAGGGATTTTTATTGCATGTGAAGCATATCTTTAACCCCCGCCCCCCCACCAAACAAAAACAAAAACAAAAACAATAAAACAGTTCCTTCAAGTTGTGCTTCTCTGTAGTCAACCCTCTCTGGTTCATACACATACTGCCCTGGCTCCTGGCAACTACCGCTCTGCTTTTGCTCACTATGAATTATTTTTGCCTAGTGCTTTGTGTTTCATCTATTTTGCTGCATTTAACACCAGTTCATTTCTTTTTATTGATGAGTAGCATTCCACTGTATGGATATACAACAATTTGTTTACCCATTCAAATGCTGATACACATTTGGGTTGCATCCAATTTTGAGACATTATAAATAAAGTTGCCTTGGCCATTCATGTACAAGTCTTTAGACAGGCATATGTTTTTATTTCTTATATGTAAATTCTGAGAAATGGCTTTTCTAAAAATCTAACATCCATAATAATTCTGGGAGTTTATTATCCTCAACCTATAGATGTGAAACCAAGGTTCAGAAGTTAAATGATTAAGATATCACAGGATGTAAATAAGCTAGGATTTCAGTCCAGATCTGTTTGATGCCAAAGGCCACATTTTTTCCATTATATCACCCTGTCTACTGGTACTGGGAACAACACCCAACAAACCCTGATGAATTAAGAACAGAAGACAAGACAGGAAAGAGAGTAAGCAGAGTATAAAGAAAAAACACAGTGGTGTGAAATCCACAGCAGACTTGACTTAGTCACAGGGATGGTGTGGATTCTAAGACAATGGAACAGCTGGAGATACTCTGAAACTAAATAGAAATTCATGGCAGAGACAGTGAACAACTGCAGAGTCTGTGCACCTCCACTGCCTCTGAAGTCTACACTTGAATGAGTGCCAGGGAGCAGGAAAGAGGACAGCTTTGGGACCTATATTTCATGGCTGCCAGATGTTAATGCTAAAGTATGAATTTTGGCTCCTGAATAGTAAACTCCTGATGACACAGAAAATACTTAACAATGGTTCATGACTTATCAGTCAAAGATCACTAAACTACTATACAGTTATTTCCGCAAGTAGTAAAAACCACAGTGAAGATTGGTCAAGTTTTAATTTACTAGAGGACATACTAAAGCATCACTTGCTTACTCTTCAGTGCCAACCCACCCTGACTATTCATTTCTGACCTCACCTTCCCCATCTATGTACTCTTCTTCCCTTCAAAATCCAGTCCCTCCCATCAGTTCATCTAGAGCTCTTCTGAGTGAAACTGGGCTTTGTATCTTTGTGTATCTGTATGCCTAAGTGGGCCTTAGCTATCATTACACACACATCGCATGTAGATATAATATCAGTTGGTTAGCATGCATCCAGGGAAAATATCCACCTGGTTGTGATACATGTGATTCATGTGTAAATGAATCAAACTAGGCTATTCAATATATCCGACTCCTCCCTGGCCAGACTACTTTATATTCCCCTGCCAGTTTCAGTAAGAGGGTCTTACCCTTTGCCCAAGAGGAGAGTTTCCATGGTCGTCTTCTTCCCTTTTTGGAAAGAGCATCTGCTCCACTGCCACCTCCCCTCTGTGGTCTACTTCTCCTCAGCTATACATTAGGAGTGGACAGCAATCATTAATTTATGGGGAAAAACATCTGATAAATGCATTTTATGAATTGGTGTCCTGTTACTTAAACCTAACAGAACACTGTGATGCAGGTTTGAAAGGGCAGGTCCAGCCCTGTCTTAAGAGTCTAATCAGAGGCTTGTTCTACAGGCTGCCCTCTGCAAAAGCCTTCTACTCTTTCCACCCTCAGGAGAACCATTTTAGAACACTGTCCCTGAAATGCCCCCTCTATCTTCCTTATTTCTGTTCTGAAACAGCTGCAAGCAAGGATCGCCCAAAAAGGGCACTTAACAATCTTTTTTAAGGCACGGCATTTGAGAACAGTCTTCCCCTCACCCCTACCCATGACCTGTTTAACGGTCACAGAGTAGAGTGAGGTAGGAACCTTTGGCTAATGCTTGCTTCTCTAGTCCCACCCTCTTTAAATGTGTTTCTCCTTTAGATGTCTTGTGACCTCTATCTTAATTGTTCTATCCTTTGCCCCATGACTCTCAGATATGTTTCAAGTACAAGGTATGTAGCACTTTGGGAGGCCAAGGTGTGTGGATCACCCGAGGTTGGGAGTTCAAGACCAGCCTGACCAACACGGAGAAACCCTATCTCTACTAAAAATACAAAAAATTAGCCGGGCGTGGTGGCACATGCCTATTATCCCAGCTAGTTGGGAGGCTAAGGCAGGAGAATCGCTTGAACCTGGGAGGCAGAGGTTGCGATGAGCTGAGATTGCGCCATTGCACTCCAGCCTGGGCAACAAGAGCAAAACTCTGTCTCAAAAAAAAAAAAAGTGAGAAACTAATAAGAAAATTAAATAAAATAGCAATGTGAATCTCCATGGCACAGAAGTGCTTATCCTCATTTTTCACTTTTCCCACCCTATGTACCCTCACATTTACCCACCTTGGTTTCTTGGCATTGTCAGACTGTTTTTCTAAGATATGCTTCTCAATCTGACCTGAGAGAAGTTTATGCCACACACATACTTCCTACTTCCACTCCCTTTTTAATGCATACATTATCACACTTAAAATCTGCTTTAAAATATTTCTTGCCACACACATACTTCCTACTTTCACTCCCTTTTTAATGCATACATTATCACACTTAAAATCCGCTTTAAAATATTTCTTTCAGCACTAAAGTTGCTAACATCTAGCTGTTGATATATTTTGATTTGGTTTTAGGGGAAGGGCAAGGGATTGTAGAAGATTCTGCCTGAGCCTCCCCAAGTTTAATGCCACTGCTCACTCATTTTCCCGGGAAAAGCCCCTTCTCCTGGGTCTCAGTCTCCTTATCTATAAGATGAAGGGGATCAGTATTAGTAGTTCTCAATCCTCCCCCAAGCAATGTGATACATAAAGATGGAAGGTGGATGTCTACAACTCCTTCACTCTATACCACCTCCATGGCAGTTGCCCTAACCCATGCCAGCAACATCTCTTTCCTGGAGCAGAGCAGCTGGGCTCTTGGCCGGCCTCTCTGCTCCCATCTCACCTCCTACAATCTATTCTCCACACATCAGCCTGAGTGATCCTTTCATATAATACATACTATTATATCATGTCACTCAAAACCCTCTAATGCTTTCTGTGTCACTCAAACAAAAAGCCAAGTCCTAAAGAGCCAAAAACGGCCCTACATAACCTGCAATCCTCACTTCTCTGATCTAAATTCTCTCTTCTCTTTATTTTCACTCACCTATTCTGGGCTCCGTGCTTTTCCTTGAACGTGCCTGGGATGGCCTCACTACAGGGCTTTTGCACTTGCCAATTCCTCTACCTTGGACATCCTGACTCCTGGGGTACATGTGGCTCACAGCCTCACCTCCTTCAGCTACAGTATTTGCTCAAATGTCACCTCCACAGTAAGGCCTTCTCTGGCCACCCTATTCAAAGTCAAAACTGAGATGCCAGCTGCCCTGATTTTTTCCTTTGCACTTATCACCATCCAATATTCTTCTTCATTTAATGTTTTTGTCTTTCTTCCCAACTTGAATGCAAGTTCCACGAAAGCAAGGATTTGTGTCTGTTTTGTTCACTGCTAAATCCCTAATACCTAGCCCACAAGAGCTCAATAAATATTTGTTGAATGAATGAGAAATTCTCCATCTACCTAATACTACTCCTTTTCTCTCCTACTCACTAAAATACAGCATAAATGAGCCATTAAAGGCATAACTCTAAATCCAGTATAAGTTACTAAAAAGTTACCTGCACATTTTAACAATTCTTATAAAATGAATGAGATAGCCAATCGCAACAGCAAACTGGGATTGAGGATCAAGTAGATTATTTCTGAGCCTGTCCGCTCTGTGCCAGATTAGGCCCTGTCAAGGCCACAACATGATTTCAAGGAGTCCACACAACCTGATGAGCAGTAGCCATGGCTTGAATATTGGTAAATGTTTCACATGTACTTACAGTCCTCTTTTTCAAAGAGTATGCAGATACTGTTGGGATCCACAACACAAACTGATATTAAATTCACAATAGCTTTTGGTAGTTACATATTTAATCGACCAATGGATACTGCAAGTACAACCACTAGCGTATGAGGTTTCATGAAATTTTTCTAAAGCTATAAAAAATGGCCTCATACTTGAGGAGACGCTTGACCACATGGTTGCAATCTGTAAATTAAGTTCCCTCTCCCGCCTCTTTTTTTACAGTATGCTATCTTTCATGGAAGACTACAACTCTCTATTTGCAAACAACTTTTTGAAGGGAAGGGGAATCCCTTGGACTATAAGACTGTGGGTCTCAAAGCTGGTGAGAAGCAGTTAAATGTAGTAAAACCTGGAAGACGAAATGTGACTGTATTCAAATGCATGTCTTGCCAGTCTGATGTACAGTTCTCACATTAGCAAAGTCACTTTAGGCAGTGAACGAAAAAGAAAGTGTAAGCTGTTAAAAAATCATTATTATTTTCTAATCTATATCACATTTAAAATGCTCTGAGTTTTGTTACTTCAGTCATGATGACTTTTTCTGAGATTTTTGGAAGATGGGAATTATACTCTCAAGGTATATAAGAATACTTCGTTCTACCTATAAAAAGTAAAGTTTAATATCTTAGACATCATCCATTAAAAGCATAAAAGAAAGCGTATCATGGGAATTTCAACTATTAGTGTCCCAAAGGCAAACTTTTAGGCATCCCCTCAGAACAAATTAAGTTTGGAAGTCTTTCTAAAGTGGCTCCTCAAAATTTTAAAGTTGCCATTTTGATATTTCAGCTCTCTTCTTCTTCCCCCTCATTTCTATTCTCTAAAAGTACTGTAATAAATACATTTAGGAGAATTCATGTTATTTTTATTTTGTGAATCTGAGAATATTGTGCAAGCCTAGGTGACCCCAAGTTAGGCTATGTGGAGAAATGAAGTTGTCCATCTTCTGTTTTAGATCATGGAGTCTCAGGTTAAAATTCACAAGAGCTTCCCTTGACAATATGGGGACGGCTTGAGCTGAACAAGACTCCTGAGCAGCAGAATAAAATGGAAGTGGGTCTGGGAAATTATTGAATTATATCACTTTTGATTTCAAAAACTGGCCAGTCAGCTAGCAAAGACCACAGTCACACAGAAACTGGCCATGACAGACTGCACTTGATCTTTACTTCCCTCCTCTCACTGTTTTTCTCCTCCTGGTCTCTCTGAATGAAAGCATCAAAAGTAGAGTTACATGTGCTCTGCACAATACTTGACAGTCAGTAGTTACTAAATAAAAAGATTTTCCTAGAAGCATGGTGTCTGTGAATATATGCACTCAATGGCTAAGAGTGTAATAACACAAGCATTGGTATATTGTAGAAATAAATGTTTTGTATGGCATTAAATTTAAAATATCAGCATTTGCCCAGATTTTCTTACTTGCCTCATTAACACACCTATGAACTGGCAGGCTTGGTGAGAACACCATGGGCTCTCCTCCAAGATTTCTTATCTAACTTGCAGGCAAAAAGTCACATACTGCTTTGGCAAAGGTTTAGAAGCAGATTCCCTGCCACCACAATCCCACCATGTCCCTGGACCCTGCCTGGTTAGGAAGGCAACATGGGACAGTGGGCCCAAATCTGAATGGGGAACTGGGAGAAGCATGGAATGCTAGTGGGCACCTTATCACTATCTCCTCCAAATTCTTCAGCTTGAAATCAAGAAACAGAGGCCCAAGGGAATTGTTTCAGCTCTCACATCTTTATGGCCAGAATCATACAGTTTCTGGTTTCCAAACTAGGAATTCCTTTCAGGCAGTTGCTTCTAATGTATACAGTTGGCCTCTGAGGGTAAATTTTGACTCAGGAAACACTGACAGCAACCTTGGGGCATGTTTAATGACTAGCCCTTAAGTGGCATAAAACAGGGAGCTGCCACATTCTGATTTAAGGGTGTGGCACCCAAATCCAGAAGAACTGCAGAAGAATTGCTAACTGCTACACCTGACATGTTTTTTACGCTTCTGTGCTTTTCTTTTTCTCTTCGCTTATACCCAATTAATTCGCTTATACCCAATTAATTCGCTTATACCCAATTAATTTTAAGTATCCAAGATGCTAATAATTAATTTTAAGTATCCAAGATGCTAATAATGCACACGAGGTGGGGCAGGGGGTTGGGGAAAGTGATGACAATCTTTAGGGAAACAAAATTTAAATAATTTAAGTGGCCTAAAATAATTCTCACTCTACTTCAAAACTACATTGTGTCAATTCACAGTTTTTCTCTTTACTATACCTGAAAATGGCCCAAGAAAGTCCTATTCTGAAGACCTTGGTTTTGGTGTAACCCAGATAAATGCCTTCTATCATTGATTGATCCTCCCTGGCTCAGTCATTTGCATGTTATCTGCTTCCTCTAGCTACTGTGTCAAAGGCCTTTAGCTGAGCTAGTTTGACTCCCATTCTATGCTTTTTCTTCTCTAAGTTTCTCTTTGCTCAACTATTTCCAACTGTATTATTTGGCTCATCTTCCTTACCTCATTTTTCATGTCATGAATTTAAGTTGTCAAGTGGCACTAAATCTTAAAACAAAGCTGAAGAATTATTAGGGTAAACTGAAAACACCAACTAATCTCTTAGCTTCTTTTGGTTAGATATTCAATCTTGAAGTATTTGGATATTTCTTTAGGGCATATGCTTCTAATAACTAGCTGCCCTTCTCCTTGAAGATACTATTTTAGCAACAGCTGGGACCTTAAAGTCCCATAATGTCTGTGCCAAAACATTTTAGGCAACATCTAGGCTAACCCAAACTCCTTATCTTACAAATCAATAAACTGAGCCTCAGAGGGAAGGTTTTTTTCCTAAGATCTTTACCCAATAAATGATTTCTCATTTTGCAATACTTTAAAATGCTCTTTTCTTTTTGATGATAGTCTACTTGCTACCACCTCAATTACTCCTTCACCAACTGGTTTTTAAAGGAAAGATGATGATAAATGCCCTCAAGTGATGGTAGACTTCCTTAAGAAGTTTTTAGGGAGTTATCTATTTTATTCTTGTGATTTCAAGTTCCAAATTACTCATGCATTTTAACTGCATACCATGAATGTATGTAAGTAAGGGATTTCTGTAAGTATACATACTAGAGGAACAAACCCTGAGATAATAAAGTGGCTTAGTAAGGAGTTTATGTCTTAATCCTAGCTCTGCTACTAATTACCTGTGACAAGTCACTTCAGGTCTCTTTTTTTTCACAAGGAAGGTAAGAGAGGTGGGCAAGTGGCATGATTCTCAACTTTCCTTGGATTCATTCAAGGCTAAAATAAGGTCCAAATATCTAATGAAAACCGAGTTTGCTTACTCATGACAAAGCTGCACAGGCTAAAATGTCAAGCTTACTTTGAAGTCACACTGGGTAGCTTGCACGATCAAGTTCTGATTGGCATATATACATGCCTTCAACTAAAATTGCAAAACTAATTAATTTTCGTTTGAAAGACAAAACTAAACATATTTGGCTCACAGGGATATAATGATGAAAATGAAGCTTTCAAAAGTACAGAGGTGGGAGTGGAGGGAGGAAAAAAGTAGGTTTGGCACAAAGAAAGAGCAGTGCACATAAATATAAAATTTCACCAAGGAACTTCTGTGAAAGTGTCCAGATGCAAAGCACTCTATGTCAAATCTTAATTCTTGAAAACAACACTTGACAAAGTAGGCACTCAGAGTTGGACTATAAAGTATTTTTTCTTTATATTCACATTAAGTATCCAACTAGATTATATTGCACAGAGAACTTAAAAGAGGGGTTCTTCAAGGAGTTTAAATCTCTTGATGCAAAATACAACAGTTCATTCAGCCATGTTCAACCTGTACACTTAAAGGGCATCATCAGGGTGATTACCTTTCATTTTCAATCTACAGGGACTGAAATCCGAAGGCACTGCCAACTGCTGCCTTACAGCCTCACTGTGTAACTGCCAAAGAGGGAGGCTGTATGCGACCAAAGGGCCCTGGATTGGGCATAGGAGATGTGAGTTCTAATCCAGCTGGCCCCAGGGGCAATTCCCTATTCCCAGAACAGTACTTTGCATGTAACTGGTGCTCAATGAATGTCAACTAAGTGGAAATGCAAAAATATCCACCATGTGCCAATTTATATTATATAGGAAACATGAAGATCTTTGTGTCCCTGCCCTCAAAAAACTAAAATCCAATTATGTAAAACATGGACAGTTTGCTGGGAGGAAGATAGTGAATAATGCTTGGCAATTCCTATGAGGCAAAGGATTTACAGTCGTTATCTTGAAAAAGCCTTGCAAAGTACGCCAAATATTTCTATTTGACAAATAGAAAACCAGGCTCAGAGAAAGTATGTATTTGTTCAAGATCACTCAACTTGTAAAATTAGAAGCCCAGATTTCAATCCAGGTCTGCAAAGTTCATATTATTTGCTGTATGCAACACATTCATATACATCAAGGCAGCCCAGGAAGAGACAGGGATTTGGGTCTAAGTTTTACTTCTGCCACTAAGCTGTTGTATATCTCTCTAGAGAGAACATTCGTCTGCATTTTTTTTTCCACCAGCACAACTGGAGAGCAGAGAGGCGTTGGGAGGAGGGTTAATGAACTAGATCTGCGGTTTTTTGGTTTGGTTTGGTTGGGTGGTTATCAGAATTCTTTTGGGCCAGGACTCATTCTAATGTGGTTGTTTCCCTTCCCAGCTCTTAGAAATTATTTGGGAATGGTACCTTTAGTTATTAATGGAAATATATTATACCTCTCAAGTGAATAGGAGCAGAAAGAGGTGCCGGCTCCAAGCTCCCTCCTAGCAAGCTGAGGCTGAGAGTCTGACCCTGCTGAGGGGATGCAGCTGAAAGTTGAGAGACAACTTATGCACGGATCCATGCTTCCCTCCCAGCTGGGTGCTCTGTACCCACTGGATGCTCCCGGTTTGAAAGGAACGGGGATATGTGTCCTGCATTACTTGAGCGGCCTGCCTGGGCTCGTCTCCAGATTATAGAGACCTTCAAGAGAAGTTCGTGGTGTAAAACATATAGGTTCAAATAGGGGAGCGCAGACATCCCTCGCTGCGGGCGGCGGCTGCGGCCTGTCGCGCTGGTAGCGGGAACCACTTCCTGGTCCGCATCGTCCGCCCGCGTCCAAACCCCGCTGCTGCATTTCCCCCACGGCGCAGAGCTTCCGAAGCCGCAGGAGGGTCCGTCCGACTCCCGGGTGAACGTCCGGCCCGGCCCGGAGCGGGGTCCCTTCAGAGATTTAAAACACAACACTCTGGAACTCCAACTCCCCCGGCGCCCAGCCCGATTCCCAGGCGTCGGGGCCGGGGCAAGCCCCTGAGGCTGCAGGGAAGAGGCCCCGAGCCTGTTAGAGCCCCGGCCCCGGCTGCGGTCCCGCCGGTGACCCAGGTGCGCCGCGCCCGCCCGAAATCTCGTCCGACGTCGCCCGGCACCTGTCGCGCCCGGAGCCCGCAGGACCTGTGCTCACCTCGTTTCGGGGGCCCACGGCCCGTCCCCGCGCCTCAGGACCCAGCTCCCGCCGCCGTCTCCACCACTGGCCCTGCCGCGGCCGCCGCCCACTTTCGGTTTCCCCGCACCGCCGGAGGCGCCCTGCTGCTAGGGAATCACCTCAAGCCCCCGCCCCGCCCCGCTCGGCCCCGCCCCGCTTCGTCCCGCCCCTCACCGCTTCCAGGGCAGCCCGGCCTCGGCTCTGCGTGCGTGCCGGCGCCCCGGCCGCGTCGGCCCACGCTGGCGTCCGCGCGTGGGAAAGGGAAACCGACGCCGCCTAGCGGTTTCTGCGCGTGCCCACGCACCGGCCGACGGCGGAAGACGCCTGCGGGGCGGGGGCAGGAGCGCCTCCTGGTGGACTACGCAGGTACGCGCGGGCCGGGCGAGCCGGGACCCAGCAGGGGGCGTGGGCGGCTGCTCCCATGGAGCTCACCCTCCTTTCAAACAGTTCAACTCCTGCACATTATTTTCTTCAACATCTGGAGCAGTTACTTTTTATGCCCTAGACACCCACCCACCTTGTCCGCCCATACCCTTCAGGCCCTTCTCAAGCATCATCCTTTCAATGACGGTGGACACAGTCTCTAACATGTCCACCTCCTTCCTTGACATTCCTTATCCCTCTTAGCCGTATTCCTCCTTAGCACCTATCTAGCACACTATATGTATTTTTACTTAACGCTTTTATTGTCCGCTGTCCTCCTAAAATTAAAGCTTTGTGAGCAAAGGATTTTTGTTTGGTTCATTAACCTATTCCCAGAGCCTAGGATAGTGCCTTGCACACATCAGCGCTAAATATCTGTCACATTTATTCATTCATTCTAAAATTATTGAACACCTAATCAGTGAATATGTATTTCTTCTGCACATTAATTCCACCAACACGTATTGGGCACCTGCTTCAGCCAACATCGAACACTTCTCTGCATCATTTGATATGCATTTACTGAGAATCTGCTGCTTCTTCAACCAGTATTTTACTACAGCTTGACTGCAATGTATAAGGCATACAATAAAGGTTTAAAATGTACAGTTTGATAAATTTTTCATTCATATACCACTGTGAGACCGTCACTGCAATATATCCATCACCCCAAAAAGTTGTATTATTTATTCTTTATAATTCTTATCTCTTGTCCCACCTTGTCCCTTGCCCCCTGAACTGTTCACCTGCTTTCTGTTGCTATAGATTAGTTTGCTTTTTCTAGAGTTGTATATAAAACTTCTATATACATATATGGAATCGTATGTGCTATCCTTTTGGGGGGCTGCTTGGCTTCTTTTATTCAGCAAATTATGTTCATCCATGTTGTTATGTGTAGTAGTAGCTCATGTCTTTTTATTGCTAAGTGGTATTGTAGGGATGTAACAAACCTACCACACGGCCCAGCAATTCTTTCCTGGGTATTTACCTAGGAGAAATGAAAGCATATGTCCACACAAACACCTGTACAAGAATGCTCATAGAAGTTTTGTAGATTATACCCCCAAATGGAAAGAATACAAGCATCTGTCAGAAGGTGAATGGACAATCAACTTATATTGAACACCAGCTGTTAAATAACAAATTTTCATTGAGTGTGGATAAGCCTGTGCCTATAGAGCTTTTGATTCAGCAGAAAGATGCAGTAGGCAATACAAAGATAAATTAGAAGTAGATCTGGAAAACCTGATATCCAGTGCTCAGACATTAGGGTGTTTTCCCACAGGCTGTGGGGAATTGTTCAAGATTTTTTAACAGGGCTCTTCTTTAACACTATTCTCTTTCATATCCCAGATCTGGTGTCTGACTAAGTTTATCTAAATGTCTCTCTTCTGAATTTCTCTGCATCTCCTTTGCTCTATTTCAGTCTATTTCAGATGCCTTTCTCCTTTCCCTCCCCTCCAGTCTACTCCAAACATTGCAGTGAATTTTTAATAGACTTTGCGATGGTCTGAATGTTTGTGTCCCTACAAAATTCATGTTGAAACCTAATCCCCATTGCTGTGGTGTTGACAGGTGGGGCCTTTGAGAAGTTATGGTGGCTTCATCCTTGTGAGGAGGATTAGCACCCTTAGGGGCTTAAGGGAGCCTTCTGCCCCTTCCACTGTATGAGGATTCAGCAAGAGGGTGCCATCTTTGAAGTGAAGAGCAAGCCCTCACAAGATGCCAAATCTGCTGACACCTTGACCTTAGACTTCCAAGCCTCCAGAACTGTAAGAAATATATTTCTATTATTTATACATTATCCAGTCTAAGATATTTTGTTATAGCAGCAGGAATGGGCCAAGACAGACCTAAAAGACAGGCAGCCCCAACTTGGTCTCTGCAGTGCTCACAATATCCTGTGGCTCCACATTTTAGATGGAAAAGATGTAAAAAGCAGCTGCCAATGGAAAGGGTGCTAGCAGTAGTAGGAAATTTTAAAAAAGCAATTCTAGAGTTTCATATGTAGACTAAATCATAAAATCATGTGAGTTGACCCCAAGTTGGAGATCCTTTATTTTTGCAAAGATGTTCCATGTTTAGACTGTCCTATGTATAAAGAAAAATGAAGCTCTGCAGCTAGTTTTTTTTAAACCAGCTTTATTGATGGTTGACATATAATAAATATTTAAATGTACAGTTTAATGAGTTTTGAGCAATGTCTTTAATTGTGTATCTACCACCACAATCAATATACAGAATTAGTTCATAATTCCAAAACTTCTCCTGTGTCCCTTTACAGTTAATTCTCTCTCCAACCTTTATCCCCTAGCAGCTACTCATCTAATTTTTGTCATCAGAGGTTTGCCTTTTCTAGAATATCATATAAATGGAATCATGCAGGATGTAATCTTTTGTGTCTGGCTTCATCACTTAGCATATCGCTTTTGAAAGTCATCCATGTTGTTGCACATACCAGGCAATGGTTCCTTTTTAGTGCTGAATAGTAAGCCATTGTATAGCTCTATCACAATTTGTTTATTCATTCACATTTACATTTGCATTGTTTCCAGTTTGGGCTATTATGAATAAAGCTGTTATAACAACCACATGAAGGTCTTTGTGTGATGATATGGTTTTCTGACATAAAGACTTAGGAATAGAATTTCTAGTTGTGGGATAGGTATATGCTTAACTTTTTAAGAAACTGTCAAACTGTTTTCTAATGTAGCTTCACCATTTCGGACTCCCACTTTTACTCCCTCCTTGGCAATGTATGATTTCCAGTTGCTCTAAATCTACTCCAAAACTTGGTGTCGTCTGTCTTCCTAATTTTAGCCATTCCAGTGGATGTATAGGGAGAGCACACAGAGGTTTCAATTTGCATTTCCCATGACTATTAATGTTGAGCATCTCTTCATGTGTTTAGTGGTCCTTCATATGTGTTCTTGGGTAAAGTATCTGTTCTGAAGGTAGATTTTTGTCCAAGACATCAGGAGGTTCTCAGAAGTACCTGGGTAGCTGACATAGCAAGGGCAGGTTAGGACACTGTGTTTTTTTTTTGTCTTTGTGAAGTGGTCCAAGGCCCAGGGAGTTCAAGAATTCACCCCCATACCCTGGATATAATTGGATTTCAGGAGAACTAAGAGGTATCAGAGATGGCACAGACTGGTTACTCTTTAGGCACAATGGTTCTTACCTTTTTATGGGGATGTCAGAATAGATGAAAGCAAATTTTGATGTATGATCTCAGAGAGGATTTGGAGTCCTTAATGCTCTGCTGTGAACCCATGTTAAAAATTTCCTTCGAGGAAAGCATATATTCTGGGGCCAAATAGCAGAGTTTTCTAAATGAACAGGACTCAGGGAGAAGGCATCCTTCCTCTGCAAAAGCCCAAGCGTATCTTTGGACGACAGGGGCAGTGGCCAGGAGCATCTAGATCTCTTTTAAAAGAGGCAAGCACAATTTCCCATCCTCATGGGCTGTAGAGAGGTCCTTTGTACTCTGCTCAAGGTGGCTTTTAGGGTAGGAAAGGTAGATTGGAGGGGTGATCGGTAAAAGCTGGCCACTAAGCAGAAGACTGACAGGTCATTGTGCTTGTCCAGAGACAAGAGAGAGGTTATCATGGAAAGGAAGTGCAAATCAAGTCCCAAATATGGGGAAGGAAGACAGCTTTGTTGGCAGCTTATCCTTGGCAAAGAAAGACGGACATATTTCCAGTGTGAAACCTCCATCCAAAGCCCTTCATGCATTTTTGTCCACACCTGGGAAGCCTGTTCATTTGGAGAGAGTCACATTGGATGCAAACACCGAAATGCCTGTACAAAGTAGGCAGGACCAATACTATTGTTTGAGTTGAATCTCTGTCCTTCTGCTCTTTCTTCTCTCATCAGCAAGCACAATTTAGAATGAGGGTGAGACAGCAAGCATGGTCCAGGAACATATCTGTAGTTCATTTTGTTTTTTTCTTACCTGATAGTTCTTTTGGTCTTTGCAATACAGCCTCAGAACAATACGTTCCTCATCTTTCTTCTAAGAGCCTCTCAGACTTTATAGCCACCATAGGTAGCTTTGTCACTTGCAGAATTTAGATTGACAACCTGATAGATCTCTAGGTGCTATCATCTCACTTCCCTTCTTCTCTATATTGACCCCCAAAAGACACCAAAAACCAGAAACAAAACTTTCCTTTCTATCACTTTATGTCCCATCAAACGAACAACAGGGACTTGGTAATGCCCTTATTCAATGCCTGGAATAGTTCCTCTCTCAGGAAGCCTTCTTTGAATCCCCCACCTGACAATCATTGCTCTTTTAGCTGAGCTTCTAGAGTGCTTTGTTCTTCAAATATATTTACAGCAGAGAGAACATAACACGTGATTTTATATCTCATCTCCCTTGTGAACAACTTGAAAAGAGTTTACATTTTATTCATCTTTAGTTGCTATTTGATTGCAAATAATTTTAACAATACTATTTGAAGCTGAGCAACAGCATGTTCAAAGTTATGTATACAGAAGGAACCCAGCCACATGAGTGCTTTTTGCTTACATAAGGTCAGGAAAAATAGATCCATGACAAAAGGAATCTTTGGACAGATCTACTTTGGGTTAATCATCAACATCATAATCACTGCCTCTCCCATCAGCTTTAATTGCCTCATGAACAGATGCAGAGGAATTTCTAGACAACTGCATTTGTTTCAACTGAGTAAGGAGAAAAGACAAAACAAAACAAAACAAAACAAAAAACAAAAGGGAGAGCTTGCCAGAGCCCTGCTAAAATCCAGGCCCTGGCAAAGCTAAGGATGTGCTGATCAAGCAAAACCCCCTAATCTGCCCACAAAGCCCTCCAAGGTGAGTCAGCTGAAAGGGGCTAATCCCCAGAAGGGACTGATCACCAAGGCTTTAGAGGACACACAGCCACAGCACACTGGAAAACAGGGGATAATGAAAGCTTAAAGGGATATTGTGTATAGAAAGGTCATAGAACCAACAGAGGAGGGTCTTGGCTATTTAAGAGGTCACATTTGCCCTCTCCTGAGTCATTCATATAGCTCAGTCTTAGGACCCCAAAATAAGAATGATTCCGAGGATGTAGTTATTATTAAGAGTTAGCTGGCTTAGGGGCCCAGCTGTGGGGTGGGGCTTGGAGGTGAGGTAACTAATAACTTTAAGCAAGGCAATCAACCACAATATGACTGACTCTGTAATAGTCAATAAACCATATGGCACACAAATTATACTGCAATAGCTGCTAAGGGTGAGAAAGTAGGGAGGCAGTGAGAAGAAACTACATAGGTGCAGAGGAGGTGCTCAGTATAGGTGAGCTGACACTGAAATCAAAGAAGCAGACAGTATTCGAGAAGTGTGGGCTCCAAAGGAAGTGTACTATATAGGAAGAATCACTGTCCCTTAGGTGTTTTCCCTGGGATAAATCATTGTGTACTTGACCTTTTGTTAAATTGGGAGGTGGCATAGAATTCCAGAGCCCTTTGGCTCTGGTTTTAGCCTCAGATTTCCTTATGTGGCAAAGTGAACACAGACAGTAGCAAAAGAGCCTTCTCCTGGGGCTGTTTGGTGAATTTCTATTCATCAGTGTTTATCTATGTGAAATAACCACTCCCCATAGATACTCAACCACTCTTGAGACAGTGGGCTCTGCCACAACCCACGCCCCCCACCCCTCACCCCTGAGCCTGGGGTACTTTGTTTTTTACTTTCATGAGGTTATTTTGGTTGTCAAAAGATCAGGTGCACCTCCTGGCATTGACTGGGCAGGGCTGGGATGCTTGTGGTACTTCCCCCATGGAGGGAGAAGTTTCCCTTGTCTCAAGCAACATGTGAATGTTGTGCTGGTTATCTATGTAGATGACAGACCTCTGCCTTATATATAAACACAAATAATTTTCCCCACAGTTCCACTATACAATGAATTTTCCAATGCTATTTTTATCTGTGAATTTCACTTTAGGAAAGTAAATAAAGGGATTACAAAATATTTGTCATAAAACAGGGGTGCTGGGTCAGATTATACTGCTACTTGAAATCCCCCAACAGCCAACTCCACCCAGAGAGAAGCTAATCAGGATATTCTTGTTTATACCAATAGACACAGGCATACACAAATTTATCTTTATTAGAATTCCGCATCATCCCACTACAAGATCACCTAACCTGCCCTAATGCTCACACCAGTTGGGGAAGTTAGAATCATTCTTTTTGGGGGTCTTTCTAGAGTTCACTTAGCCCCAAATTGTATTTCCCCTACCATAAGTACAAGAGGTAATCTTCTTCCTCTTCCTCCTAATTCTCCTTCATCCTCGCACACTCAGTCTTTTTCATTTAAAATTGGAATCATTGCTCTCAGCAGCAACTTTCTTAAAACAGGATGTTTTATATTTATAATTAGAAAAGTATAGCACCTGGGAGCTAGCAGTTGGCCAAGGAGAGCTAGCAAGCTGTTGACTGGAGTGACAGTGCAGGAGGTTTCCTCTAGGAATGTGGTTCTTAATCTGAGAGTGATAGAGTGTGTCAGCATTAATGTGGCATTTCCCTCCCTTTGTACACTACAGGTTGAACTATAAACTCGCTTGTAAATATCACTGTAATTATGGGAGATTTCTTTACAAAGCAGTTTGTGTGTGTGTGTGTGTGTGTGTGTGTGTGTGTGTGTGCATGTGCAACCTTAGGAGTGGCAGCCCACATTTCTGGTGTTACTTGCTGGAGTAAGAGTAAGCAATAAGGACTTTGTCCTTCAAATATTAGGTTTTGTGTTCTGAGTGCTGATTTCTGCTTTTGACTGTTGAGGGGCCAGCACAGAGGCTGACAGCCATTGTTTTAACCTCCATGGGCTGAAGCAGCTTCCAGGGGATTTAAAGAGACAATACTTGTACTCCCACCCCTGCCTCTTTTAGGAGCCAGAGATTTAAGGAAATCTTTGTCAGGTCAGTGGTTGATTACAGAAATGATGGAATAGAAACTTTAGTGACCACATACAACAATATATATCTTGTAAAACTAGTTTTAAAAAGTCGTAAATAGGTGGCCTAGCCCTCATAAAATATCAGAAATCTTTGAGGCATTGAAGAATTAGGTTTCCAGTTACTACAACATGGTATTTAAAATCTCTAGCTCTCAACAAACAATTACAAAACTTACAAAGAAAGAGAAAAACATGGCCCATTCACAGAAAAAAGAAGTTTACAGAAATCATTTCTAAGCAAGACTAGATGTTGGAATTATTAATCAATGGCATTAAGTCAGCTGCCTTAAATATGTTTAATGAGATAAAGAAAACCATAAACAAAAAACTAAAAGGAATCAGTAGAATTATATAAGAAACAAAGAATATTAATAAATAAATACAAATAAGAAAGAACCAAACCGAAATTTTGGAGATGAAAACTATAATAATGAAATGAAAAATTCACTAGAGGCATTCAACAGCAGATTTGAGCAAGTGGAGAAAGTGTCTATGAACTTGAAGACAGGGAAATGAAATTATCCAGTCCGGGGAGCAGAAAGACAAAAGAATAAGTAAAAGTGAACAGAGGCTAAGGGCCCTTTGGAACACCATTAAGTGAATCAAGTTTATAATATGAGTTTCAGAAAGAGTAGAGAGAATGGGGAAAGAAAGAACATTTGAAGAAATAATAACTAAAAATTTCCCAAATTTGATGAAAGAAAGGAATCTACAGATCCAAGAAACTGAACAACCCCCGCCAAAGATAAACCTCAACAAACTCCTAGGATAAACTCAAAGAGCTTCACCCCAAGACATATTATAATCGAAGTGTCAAAAGTCAAAGACAAAGACAGAATCTTGAAAACAGAAAAAGAGAAATTATTAATCACACACAAGGACTTATCAATAAGATTAAGAGCTGATTTCTCATCAGAAACTATGGAGACCAGCAGGCAGTGGAATAAAAAAATGCTGAAAGAAAAAACTCAAGGAAGAATTCTCTCTCTGGCAAAACTAGCTTTCAAAAATGAAGGATAAATTAAGACATTCACAGAGTCAAAATCTGAGGAAGTTAATTGCCAGTAGACCTGTCCTCACAAGAAATGCTAAATGGAGTCCTTGGGGGCAGAAATGAGAGGACACTAGACAGCAAATTGAAGCCATATGAAAAAATAAAGATCTTTAGTAAAGATAACTGCATAGATTAGTGTAAAAGCAGTATTATTGCATTTTTGGCTTGTAACTCTTCATTTCTTATGTGGTTCGAAAGACAAATGCCTGAAAAGTAATTATAAATCTTTTAATGGGCATATACGTAAAATGTGTAATTTATGGCCAGGGACAGTGGCTTATGCCTGTAATCTCAGCACTTTGGGAAGCCAAGGTTGGGCAACTACTTGAAGCCAAGAATTCAAGACCAACCTGTGCAACTCAGAGAGACCCAATATCTAAAATTAATTAATTAATTAATTTAAAAAAAATAGCTAGGTATAGTGACACATGCCCGTCTTCCCAGCTACTCAGGAGGCTGAGGTGGGAGGATTGCCAACAACATAAAAGTAGGAGGGAATGAATTGTATAGGAGTAGAATTTTTGTATGCTATTGAAGCTAAGTTGGTATGAATTTAAACTAGACTGTTAGAAATTTAGGATGCTGCATTGGATGTTCATTTTTTTTTTTTTTTGTAGAGACAAGGTCTCATTATATTGCTCAGGCTGGTCTCAAACCCCTGACATCAAGCAATCCACCCACCTCGGCCTCCTAAAGTGTTGGGATTACAGATATGTGCCACCAGGCCTGGCTTGAAGTTATTTTTATTAAGATCCATTTTTTATGTAAATGACTTGATTTATGCAGGGTCCACATCATAATTTACTGAGTGTAGATTCTGCTATTGTCAGCTTTCTTTAGGTATTATTCCTACCAAGTCAGTTTTCCTTGGTCAAATTATGCATATCAAAATGTTAAATATACTTTTCTTCCATCGATTTTCAGTGAATGATAAATTTTACCATGTGCAATTTTAACCATGATCAGTTTTTGCTGTAGATTGAATGTTTGTGTCTCCCCCAAATTCCTGTTTTGAAACCTGTCCCCCAGTATAATGGTATTTGGTGGTTGGACCTTTGGGAGATGATAAGGTTGTGAGGGTGGAGCCCTCATGAATGGCATGAGTGCCCTTACAAAATAAGCCACAGAGAGCTCCCTCTCTGCCTTCTGCCATCTGAGGACACAGCGAGAAGACAGCTATCTGTGAACCAGGGAGTTGGCCCTCATCAGATACCAAATATTCTGAGACTTTGAGCTAGGACATCCCAGCTCCCAGAGCTGTGAGGAATAAATTTCAGTTACTTACATGCCATCCAGTTCATGGTATTTTGTTAGAGCAGGCTGAATGCACTAAGTTTTATTTTGGGTGGATTCATTTTACTGGTAATATTTACTATGAGGGTCAAAGTGTCCTTAGGGTGAATGCATTGTACTTTTTAAATTTACAGACTTTCAATTTTGACCCAGCTTTGTAGGGGCATGCTGCTTGCCTTAAAGGCTTCTCAGCTCTCAGCCCCTCCGTGCCCCATTTATGAAATAGGAAAGGATGTTCTCAGATTTACTTACAAGGTACAAACAGATGAAAGCCAACACAGTGGTTCCAGTCATTCTGCTTGGGAATTAAAAGCAGGGGTCCCATTCATATATCCTGGTTTGGAACCAAGCTTTTTCTCTCTCTCTGTGAATGAATAAACAGTGAGAAAAGAGCGGCTGTGATAGGTAAACAAATGCCCGATTCATCTGAAAACAACCCCATCCCTTCCTCTCTATCTTGGCACTTACTGTAGAGAGAGAGAGCACTATTAGTTTCCACAGTTTTCATTCTGCCCTTATTCTTATGTACAGACACTCAGTTTTATTTAGGGCAGCAATTCGCCACACTAAAAGGCTAAAGTTGCCAACCTCTCTTGCAGCTAAGAATGACCAGACTAAGTTCAGGCCCACGAGATGTGACCACAGTGTGGTGTGGGACTTTGGGGAGACTGCTCAGATGGAACTGACACAGCTTGAGGGGGAGGGGTTTGCCTTGCCTTGTCTGCTGTCTGAAATGCAAACATGGTGGCCAGTCGAGGCTGGAGCTCCAGCAGCCACACTGGACCATGAGACCACATTTAGGATGGAAAGCACATACAAGATGCTAGAACAGAAAGACAGGTGATTCATGAACAGTAGTGGTCAGTCCAAGGTCAGTATGGACAGCCTGTCTCTGAGTTATTTTACATGAGAAAGATCTGTCTCTTGCTTGTGTCACATGATGGTTAATACTGAGTATCAACTTGATTGGATTGAAGGATGTAAAGTATTGATCCTGGGTGTGTCTGTGAGGGCGTTGCTAAAGGAAATTAACATTTGAGTCAGTGGGTTGGGAAAGGCAGACCCACCCTGAATCTGGGTGGGCACCATCTAATCAGCTGTCAGCACAGCTAGAATATAAAGCAGGCAGAAAAATGTAGAAAGAGAGACTGGCCTAGCCTCCCAGCCTGCATCTTTCTCCTGTGCTGGATGCTTCCTGCCCTCGAATATCAGACTCCTAGTTCTTCAGTTTTAGAATTCAGACTGACTTCTCCTTGCTCCTCAGTTTGCAGACAGCCTATTGTGGGACCTTGTGATCATGTAAGTTAGTGCTTAATAAACTCCCCTTTATATATACATCTATCCTACTAGTTTTGTCCCTCTAGAGAACCCTAAAACATGTCACTATTATTTGGTGATTCTAGTACATGTAGCCATATTGAATGTTAACCAAAGTATGAGTGTTTTGCCATTGCTCACTATGTGACCTTGGACAAGACACCTACCTTCTCTGAGACATATATATCCCCATGTGCCTAGTGGCAGAAGTAGATATGGGGTCTATGTGTTTGATTCTGAGATTGAGTGCTTTTATCTGTCTGACATCCAACTCCTCGTCTGTTGGAGACAGCACCTCCGTTTTTTCTTGAAGATCTACCCCTCTCCTCCCTCACTCTTAGTGCTTAAGTGAAACTGACACCACTTCCTGACTCCAGTGGTGAAGATGTGACCCAGGCCTCTGCAAGTGTGGGAGGCTACACTTTTATTGCCTGGGGATTTCTTGTGTACTGCACTTGTGGACACAGTGTAGCAGGAACTCTCCAGCATGTTCTCTTCTTTATCCAGACACAGTGCCCCTTGAGCATGCCTGGCCATGAACACAATGCCTGGCTGTTATATGTGGTGTCCTCAGTATCTGCCTGAGTTAGTGAGGCTTCTGCACCATATGCACCTGAGCCACGCTCCCCTGACATCCATCCATCAAGTTGATGGAACTTGACACTGCATCCTCGCTGAGCATACTTCAGCAGTTTCACGGCCAACCCCTCATTGTGCATTTGGGAAAGTGAATCCCAGAAAGAGACAGGGCCTGGCTTAGGCCACAGAAGATGCACAGAGTCTAGAGGGTAAGGGAGGGCTCCAGCTTCCTAGGCCAGTGCTCAGCCTCCTCCTAGAAGGAAAGAAGAAAGAGGTTGGAGGCAGCGGTGTTATGGGTCAGTGGCATCACGCTCCTACCAACATGCCCAGGAGCCCAGGGCATGAGCAGGGCAGACTCAGGACTCCCTAAGGGCCCCAGCACAGCCTTGAGAGGACAGTGCTGGGCTTCTCGAGCCACTGCTCTGGGCACCTGGAAGCAGTATGAGCCCTCCCCGCTAGGGCAGACAGAGGCTATGGGAGAGAAAGCTTCTGTTTCCTCCTATATTAATTAGGGTACTTGGGCGGGTGACCCCAAGGGTTCTACATACTCAGAAAGTGTCTGTTGATGTGTGTTATCCATCAGTGCCCACTGTGCTCTGAGACCCTGGGAAAATGCTCTCCACTCCCTGGACATCCTTCAGAGCAGAGAGGGGTTTGGGGCTTGGGTGACGAGGGCTTGCTATAGGCAGAGGGTGCCAGAGCACTGGACACTGAGTCTGTGGTCCAGGGATGAGGCTGGTCCTTGTTGGATTCTGAGTCTGCATTTGAAAGTAGAGGGAAGCATTGCCCTGGCCAAGGTAAGGATGCCTGACGCCAAAAGAAGCGGAGGCAAAGAGGGTTCAAGGGAGGCTTCTGAGGTTTCTCACACTGCCCTTGGAGGCTGCGGACCTGCTCCTTTGCCCCTCTGCCCCCTGGAGACCCCCAAAGAACCACTGCCTTGAGGTCACCCAGCCGGAGTGTGTGACTTCAGTGGAGGCGCTCTGGCCTGGGGTAGCAGTGCTAGGGCTGGCCACCAGGGGGCGGTCAGCCTCCTGTGTCCACGGTGGTGCCCACCGTGCTTTGCCAGCAACTGGAACCAGGGAAGAGTCACGCAGAGGTCATGCTGTCCAGCCTCCTGCCTCAGGCCTAATTTGTACCTCTTCTTTTTATTGATCATCTCTACAGTCTTAGCTAGTCAGAAGGTGGGGAGGTGGAAAGTCTGCGATCCTCCCATTTATTCATTAAACAACCATGCCTGAGCATTCACCCTGTGCAGGTGCCCTGGTGAGCCCAACGTGCTGTGCTGAGATCAGCTGAGTGGTCTCTGCCCTCCAGGAGCTCACAGTCTGGAGGGGAGGTGGACAAAAGCATGTGAAAGAAAAGAGCAAGTGCTGTAGAGAAAATGAAGTAGGGTGTTGAGAG
The DNA here is from genome assembly GCA_004027715.1 of Plecturocebus donacophilus. Taxonomy (NCBI): domain Eukaryota; kingdom Metazoa; phylum Chordata; class Mammalia; order Primates; family Pitheciidae; genus Plecturocebus; species Plecturocebus donacophilus. The sequence goes on along the minus strand of PVKP010010011.1, from coordinate 8,325 downwards.
GTGGGGCTGGGAAGTCACTGGGTGGGGGTCAGAGGGGCCTTACATTTATGCTGTGGCCAGAAAGACCAGAGGAAGCCAGCCCTGCACACATCTGGGAACAATGTGTCAGGGAGAAGGCACCACCAAAGCAGAGATTCTCAGACAGTGGTGAGTTTGGCAGAGATTAGAAAGAGTCAGTGTGTAGGCCGGGCATGGTGGCTACGCCTGCAATTCCAGCACTTTGGGAGGCCAAGGCAGGCGGATCACCTGAGGTCAGGAGTTTGAGACCAGCCTAGCCAACATGTGAAACCCCATCTCTACTAAAAATACAAAAATTAGCCAGGCGTAGTGGTGCACACCTGTAATTCCAGCTACTTGGGAGGCTGAGGCAGAAGAATTGCTTAAACTTGGGAGGCGGCAGTTGCAGTGAGCTGAGATTGTGCCACTATACTCCAGCCTGGGTGACAGAGTGAGACTCCATCTAAAAAAAAAAAATGACAAGTGTGGCTTGGAGGAGCCCCTAAGGAGAGGACGGGAGAGGAGGGGAATGATGGTAGGGCTAGATCCTGGGGCCTAGTAGTCTAGGTGAGTTACCCATTCTTCTCACGACATTAGCAATGTGGAAGTACAAATATTTAATCTCTCACAATCTGTGGATCAGGAACCTGAGCACAGCTTATCTGGGTGCCTCTGCCTGGAGGTCTCTCACCAAGGCTGGATTGTGGGAGGAGCTGCCCTCAAGCTCACTCATGTGGGTACTAGCAGAAGCAGTCTGGACTGAGCAGGAGTTCCTTTCTGTCTGTTGGCCTGGGTGTTTCCCAGCTCTTTGCCATGTGGGTCTCTATGTTGGGTAGCTCCAAACATGAAAGCTTGCTTTCTCAGTTAGAGGGCTGTGACAGAGGCCGTGAGAGGAGGAGGGACAGAGGAGAGGGAAAGGGCGGGAGAAACACAGGAGACAGCAAATACAAGGGAACTGGCACTTTTTGTAATTCAGTATTGGAAGTTGCAATGGATTGAATGTATAGGTCTCCCAAAAGTCATGTGTTGATAGCCAGACTCCCAATGTGATAATATTAGAAGGTGGAGCCTTTGTGAGATAATTAGCTCCTAAGGGTGGAAGCCTCATGAATGGGATTAGTGCCCTTTTCAAAGGGATCCCTCACCTTTTTTCAAGCATCTGAGGACACAACAAGAAGCTGGCAGTCTGCTACCCTGAAGAGGGACCTCGGCAAAACTGGACCATGCTGATACCTTGATTTCATACTTCCAGCCTCCAGGACTGTAAGGAATACACTTCTGTTATTGATGAACCACCCTGTTTCTGTTATTGTTGAACCACCCACTTTCTTATAGCAGCCCTAGCTGTCTCAGACAGGAGAAGCAGCCCATCACTTTGCTGTATTCTCTGAGTCCGAAGGGGAGTCACTAACCACTTCACGGTTACACAAGGGAATGAATCCCAGCAGTGAGGTTCATTGCAAGCTGCTGTGCATGCATGCAGCCTACCACATAGGCTGGGATGAGACACCCGGCTCTGGTTGTAAATGTAACGGGAAGCCATTGGAAGGTTTTATGCCACAGGATGAGTATATATGAGCTTCATTTTATATTAACCCCCTCATGGTGCAGAATGAGAAATGAGGCCCAGAGTGGAAGTAACTTTTCCAATATTATACTGGTGGAACCGGACATGTCTTCAGTTGTAAGTCCATGCTGCATCCCATCCATCCTTATAATTCTTGCTTCTTTTAAGTTTGTGCATTTGTTACTTGTGACACTGACCTGTGAGTGTTATGAGAATTATCTCATATATGCCTGATGATCCCTCTGGGAAGCAGACGTTGGGATGATTCGCACTGTGCAGGCTGGGAGACGAGAGAGGCTCTGAGAGGTACAGTGAGTTTTCCAGGGCACAGAACTGGTCAGAAAAAGAAGGGTTGGAACCCAGCTGTGTCTCCTCAAAACTAGGGCCCTAGCTGCATTTGGGTTTTCCCAGAGTGATAGTGCTGGCAAAATTGTGAACAGGTAAGGAGATGACACAGGTGAGGAGGGTAAGCAGTCAGTAGCTCAGAGAGACCTTTGGGGAAGTCTTTGAAGGAAGGGGCCAAGGTAATGGAACGTCAAAGAAGTGACCTAACCTCCTTAGTGATAGACCCCAACAGAACTCAGAACGTTGATAACCAGCACCCATATTCTAGAGGGAGCCCCCGTCCAGCTCACTCTATGGGAACCACTAAATAGAATAAGATGTTCTCCTGCTTTAACCTAACTTTCTGAGGCTCTTACCCCAGGAAAGTCCGGCACGAGAGCCTTTTCCACTGCTGCAGACTTTTTGGTTCAGCACTCACCTCTGGCACCTCTGGCCATTTGGCAGGAAGTACCCAAAGGTAACGCAGAGAAGTCCAGGGCAGGCCCATCCAGGCCAGGCCACAACTGTGATCCCACCTGGGCAGCCCCCCACCCCTCCCCATCACCGTGTTTGTGGACCGAGGCAGTGGAGGGAAGGCAAGGGAGGAGTGGCGGACCCTTCCTGGGCCAGAGCAGGTTGTTGGGTGTTGGAACCCCAGTGGGCCTGGCAAGATGGAAGGTGAGTGCTTGGTGAAGCTCATTTCCCCAGATGTTACCCTGTGCCCCTGAGACTTCAGCTCATTTCCTCTCTGGCTGAAAGTCTATGCAGTTGCCCTCCTGTGCCTTATCTGGGGAGCAGAATTTCTAATGCGGGTGCCCCGCTGCAGTGATGGCCAGGCAGGGCCCTGATGTCTGATGATCTGGCTGCCAGGCACCATCTTTGCAGAGCTCCATGTGGGAGATTAATGAGCAGCTGGTTGATGGGTTCAACTCCTCCGTCTTCCTGAACAAGGGGTAGGTGCACCATGCCATCAGTAATGGCTAACACTGGTCTGGGGTGAGAGTGGGCATGGGGGTAGGATGGGGGGTGTCTCCACTGCCAGTACCACCAGATGACCAGCATGGGTCCAGAACCCAGTTTTGTATACAAGGACTCCTGGGGTCTCTGCAGCAGGGCCTTCCCACTGGATTGGCCCACAGGTCTACTCCTCAGAAATCTGGGCTCCCACTCCTCCCTCACCTGCAAGTTGGGAAGGTGGAAAGATACTTCGCATACTTGTAGGAGTATCAGAGAAAACACTTTTTCATTGTTTTCATATCAGACTAGGCCATGAGAATTTTTGCATGTTGCTACTGTTTTTGTTTTTTTTAACCACCTGCCCCAGATATCCCATGTAAGAATCAGCTCCTCTGTCCTTCCAGATCTGCTGCAAGCCTTAGACATCATCAGGCTTGAAGGGTAGTTCATACACAGCAATGGGGAGTGGGGAAGGGTCAGTTCAGCTGTTCTCTATGTGTCTCTACAGTGGTCACGTCCTGGAACACATCATCTTAGCCTCTTAGCCCACCAGGCCCAGAGCCTTGGCCTCACCTGCCTTCATCATATTCGATCAGCGGGGCTTTTTTGCCACAGCGATTAGCCTTCCACTGCTGGTGAGCCTGGATGTGACCCCATTCTGCTGCCATTTCAGGAGGGCTTCAGGGAACACCTTATGTGTGTCCTATTAGAGAGCACTGGTTTGCTGGGGCTGCCATAACAGTTCCCAGATTGTGTGGCTTAAACAACAGAAATTGGTCTTCTCACAATTCTGGAGGCTTGAATTCGGAGACCAAGGTGCAGGCTGGGGTGGTTTCTTCAGAAGCCTCTCTCCGTGGCTTGTAGATGGTGGCCTTCTGTCTCTGTGTGGACATTGTCTTTACTCTGTGCCTTGTTGTTGTTTTTTTTTTTCTTGAGACAGAGTCTCACTGTGTCACCCAGGCTGGAGTGCAGTGGCTCAGTCTCGGCTCACTGCAGCCTCCGTCTCCCTCCTCTGTGCCTCTTTGTGTCCTAATCCCCTCTTCTTATGAGGACATCAGTCAGACTGGATTAGAGTCCACCTCAATGAACTCAGCCTTAATGACCTCCTTAATGAAGACTGTCTCCAAATACACTCACATTCTGAGGTCCTGGGGGTTAGCACTTTAACACATGAACTTTGGGAGACATAATTTGGCTTATACCACATACTTATTCCTTACAGAAGACAGACTCCAAGCATGAGATTGCTTAGTAGAAGGATATGCATGTGCAAAATCTTAATAGCTTCAGCCAAATTACTTTCCAAAGAGGCTGTGGCAGTTGTGTTGCCACAGAAGTCTCCAATGGTGGCTGCTTCCCTGCATCCACCCTGACACTGGGGGATGTCATTCCTTTACATTTCTGCTAATATCGGTGTCCATGTGGCAAATGCCATTGTATGCTTCCTCTGCTTTTTAATTTCCCACTTACAGGCTTGAGCCACCTGTCAGTTGTTTAACAGCCATTTGGTTTTCTCTTTCCTGAGTTGTCTGCTCATATCCTTCGTGCTGTGACAGCCCTTCTCCCACCCTGGAACCTCCAGGCATTTGACCCTCTATTGGATCTGGGATCCTCATAGCTCAGTTTCTCAAAACTGCCTTTATTGTAAAAGAAAGAAAATTAAGTGCCTTGCTTGGAAATCTAAAGGACTCTCCTAGGGTGGGTGTCATAATCCATTTTGTGCTGCTGCAACAAAACACCACTGACTGGGTAATTGATAATGAAAAGAAAGGTGTTTCTCACAGTTCTGGAGGCTGGGAAGTCCACAGTCAAGGTGCTGGCATCTGGTGAGGGCCTTCTTGCTGCATCACCCTGTGGCAGAAGGGCAAAGGGAGGGTGAGACAGAGCAAGAGGGGGCAGACCCACATCCACAATACTGACGTTAATCCACCCATGATGGCAGAGCCCTCATGACCTCAACACCTCTTAAAGGTCCCATCTCCCAATATGGTCACAACAGCAGCTACCTTTCAACATGAGTTTTAGAGAAGACAAACATGCACACCATAGCAGTGGTTCCACACTGTAAACTGTCTCTCTGCTTGGTGGGGGTGGTGAGGTGGGGAATGAGGTTCCCCCAGATCCTCTCCCTCCATGTCAGAAGCAGACCAAGCTTCAGGTAGCTTAGGGGGAAGGTGATGCAGCCCTAGCTTTGGGCAGTACTTAGTTCTGCCGTGTGTGACCTTGAACAGCCATTTGACATCCCTAAGCCTGTGTTTTCTGAGCTCAACAATGGGGATGCTTTCTGAGGACTCACTAGAGCAAACAGGCTCTTAATAGGGGAGTGCTAACCTCTCTTGCTGTGGGCATTCATGTCCCTCTTCATGTACAAATCCCCGAGGAGTTGGGGCTTCCTGGTCTGAGCTCTAGCCCACAATTCTCCTGGTGGTTTTTGGTGCTGCCTCCGACTCTGTGTCCCTCCTTGTCCCACTCAGTATGAAAATGAGTTAACCCTGTACCTGGGCGAGATCTGCACAATGTGGACTCTCCAAGGAGGCATTCAGGAGCACATGGTGGCATCCCTGGACCAGGCTTCCAGGGCAGACACATCCCCCAGCACCACCTTCCTGTGTACCCTCTGAGTCTTTGCCTCCATCCCACAGTTCCTGGACCAGGTGTTCAACAAGTGGGAGCCCGTCTCTTCCACGGCACAGTAGGGACTCTGCCACCAGCTAGCTGTGTGTCTTGGAAATGTTGCTGCACCTCTCTGAGCCTCAGTTTGCTCCTCTAAGAAGAAAGGTTGTAAGAGGATGAACCATGAACCTCACAGGGTTCTTGTAGGGACTAAACGGGGTGAGCCATGGCAGGTGCTGACCTGGTGCCTGGCTCTGTGGGAGGGGCTACCAGATGAACTGTGGTTGTTTTTTATTTTTTGAACATGAAGTAGCTCTCTGCCTCACTCATGGCATTCCTACATTTGGGAAAGCATATGGAAAGCAAACCTGTTTTCCCATTTGTGAAGAGGGTTTCAATTTCCACATAGCTGGTCCTTGTACTTGGGATATCCAGAACAGGGATCCCTAGGGGCTGGTGGAGGGGTCCTATGCTAACTTAGATATCTGGGAAGATTCTGGTTGTGGTTCATTCTTTCAACAAATATACTGTGTCTAGATACTTTTCTGCCTGCAGAAAGCACTCCCTGGGGATTGTCTGAATTCTGGCTGGGGAGTCACTGGTGCACTAGACATCATGAGCAGGCCATGTCCACAGTATGTTGACACCGTGATGTCCTCCTCGCCTCCTCTGGATACACATGCATTCTGCCATGTTCTCACAGGGATGGTGGACCTCAGGATCAACTAAAATTGTCAGTGGACTTCAGCTCCAGAAGGAGGGGCTCCTGCTTCCCCAGAACAGTTGGGGGCATATAGGAGTCTGTGGCTGGAAAGGGGCTGGCAGAACCCTGGATCTCTGAATCTTAGGGTTCTCATGAGAGGGCTGGGGTCTGGGGCTTCCTCTGCAGGAGGAAATTAGTCAGTGAGAGTTATGGATGAGATATAAGTCCCCTGGGAAGCAGAGGGGAGGCTGGGGCTCAGAGCCATCCCCACCACAGCCCCATCCCAGCCCTGCCCGCCTCCTTCCACATCCACCCCTCCAGACCCAACCTCCAGGGGACCCAGAAGAGGAACTGTAGTGAGCAACCCATGCATACTTCTACCTCAAACCTCATTCCTGAGCATCCCGGTGCAGGTAGCCCGTCAGAGCAAGAGTCACTGGCAAGACCCGGCCCATGCAGGTTCTGTGCCTGCCCTGCCTGAAGACCAGGTCTGTCTCTGCCAGGACAGCCACAGTGGGTGGAGCCATCTCTGGACAGGCAGGGCAGGCACAGGGTCCCACATCCAAACAAGGGTGCCCCGGGAGAGCAATGTGGAAGGAAAGGCCAGGCTCTGACTCTGCAGCCCCCACCCCTCTCTACCCCACAACACCTTCTCTTCCATCTTGGGCACCTAGCCAGAAGAGTACCTTGAGGGTGCTCCATGGAAGGAGCCTGCTGCAGTGACAGCCCAAGCTAGTCAGTCCCAGAGCCCTCCTGCCCCTAGCCTGGGACCACACAGAACTGGCCTGGTGAGGAAGTGCCCAACCTCTTGGTAGGTTCCCTCCATGCTGGTGGCAGAGCAATTGACTCTGATGGATGCAATGAGTGCTGGGCTCTTGGGGCTGGGTATGGGCAGCCTTCCCTCTGGGACCTTTCCCTGAGCCTCAGTCGGATGATATGGGCCAATCCCAGCTCCACCTCTTACCAACCGTGTGGCCTGGACGAGATTCTTAACCTCTAGGCCTTCACTGTCTGCATGTGGAGGGCAGAGATGGGACATAACAGCACCTGCCACACACAGTGGCTGTGCAGAATGGGAGGAGAGAGGGAAGGCAGGGCAGGGCCAGGCCCCTTTGTAGGTGGAGGGTGCTCACGGAGGAGCAGCCAGGTGCATGGGTTGTGCACCCAGGTGCTCAGGAAACCTCACTCACCTCAGCACTTATTAGGCACCTAATGTGGATTCTAAGACAGACACCCAAACGTAGCTGCCCCTGGGGGTGGGGGAGGGGAGAAGATGTGCACCCGAATGGGGGACAGACTAGACAGCTGATCAAGAAGGAAGCAGATGTCACCTGGGGAGGGAAAGGCATGAGCCACCTTCTGGTGCTTGGAGTTAGTGAGGAAGGGCAAGTGAAAATACAGTCTCCCTCGCCTGCCAGTATTGGGTCCTGGGTCATCACGTGCTGGTGCCCTCAGTGAACAGACACCAAAGCTCAGGGACTCCCACAAGGCTCAAGTCACATCCTCAGCTTCCTGAGCTCCTGCTCAGACCAGTGGCCCCTGCCTGGGCTGTGGGGGACTGGGACTCTGAATTGAGGCGGGTCATGCCTGGTGATGGTCCCCCTGTCTCCAGAAGCTGTTCAAGAAAGGGCTGCCCCATCACTGCCAGGGATCCCTCTGGTACAACAGAGCAAGAAAGCCAAGGATCCTGTCACCCACTGTCTGCACCTCCATCACCCAGTTCAAATGTGGGGACAACTGCATCATTGCTGCGTGATGCAGAGGCTAGAGCATGTCCAGGGCCCCAGGATCAGGGGGCTGGGAGAAGAAATAGGTGAGGAGGATATCCTCACTGACCTTGCCCTTGACCTTGGCAGGAGGGGATCTTCACGGTGGCCACCCTGGAGATGGAGCCCCAGAGAGCCCAGAAGAGGCAGCAGTCACATGCAGGGGGTTGGGGGGGGTGGGAGAGCCTCCAGGGAATCAGAGGACAGGGCGCCTCCCTCCTGGTGGAGGCCTCACATCAAGAGAGTGCGGGGGCCTTACTCCTCCAGCAGTGCCTGAAATGCCTCCAACAGAAGTGGCTAGAGCAAGGGCCAGGGAGAGCTGGGCTGGTGCAGGGAGTGGGAGAGGAGCAGGGAAGAGCAGGCTGGCCCCTCCTTTGTGATCGCCAAAGCTGACTGCA
>PVKP010010010.1:0-66094 GCA_004027715.1 Plecturocebus donacophilus | reverse complement strand
CAGATTTGAACTTAGACCTGGAACAAGCAAATTTAATAAATATTTACAGAACCTACCACCCCATATCCACAAAACATATATTTTTTTCAATATTATATCATACCTGTTCTAAAAGTGATCACATAATAGGAAATAAATCACTTTTTAGTAATTGCATAAGCATTTCACCGATTTAAATGAAATCCTGAGCAATAGAGCAAGATTCTCGTTCTCTCTCCTTCTCTTTCTTTTTTCTCTTTTGTTCTACTTCTTTCTTTCTCTTAAAAAATAAATATATAAATAAATTAAATAAATAAATAAACACAAATGCCTCTTTAAGAGGCAGGTTTCATGAGGACAGGGAGAATCGGGTTTTGCGTGTGCCTGATTTTGTTTTTCTGTCAAAGAGATACAAAACAACCAACTAAGTTATCTTGAACTTACAAAGATTAAAAATAATTCTTCTGTTACTATATTCAATTTTTCCCCAGTTTCACTTCTTTAGGTATGAAGAAATATAGCCTATTAAAACCTGGATTAATAAAAAAAACCTTTATTAACTTTTAGAAGATAGGTGATAATGAAATCAGTGTATGTCTAATAACTTTGTCCAGTGACTATGAATTCAGGCCAATTAATTAGTGATTTCTAACCTAGGGATGAGTTTGGAGGTAGAAGTGGGAGGGAGGTGAAGCCTACACTTAGTTTTAAGATGGCATATCTAGTGGTGTAGGCATCTGTGTTTGAACTAACCAAACCCCAAACTCTGGGGAACTCTGGCCCAGGCCTTTGGTCAAAGGGACATACAGCCACAGGCATGTCCTCCAATTTTCCTTATGAAGGCCTCCTTGATCCTTTAAGGGAACCATCATGTATGGGTCATATTCCTTCATAAGTCAGGCAGGCCTGTCTGCCCAATTATCTAGGCTGTTCACAGGATCCTTGCTTCGTTTCAGATTTTCAGCATTTTTATTCCAATCCTCTCTTGTCCTCCTGAGGCTATATTTAATCATTTCCCCTTTTCCAATCAGCAGATCTTTCTGGAGATCTAATTGAGAGGAATTCTCCACACTTGTCCAACGCTGTGTTTAGTAATGTCTGTGTCCAGGCTTCCTAAGACCAAATTCTTGGATTTTAATGACTTTAAAAAATCCTTTTTCAATAAACATTACATCTAACAATGTTGAATAATTTAAACTGCCGAGGGAAGATCATAGTTTTATAAAGAGATGAGGTAGATTCTTACTTTTCACCATAAATTGAATTTATTTTATATGTATTCCTAGTTATATGTTCTTATTATTACTTTGATCTACTTACATTTTTAGAGACTGATGCTCACTTTGGTGTCCAGTAGATTCAGTGCTGCTCACAGGAGGCCATAGCTCACTGGCCTCAAGTGATCCTTCTGCCTCAGCCTCCCAAAATGTTGGGATTATAGGCATGAGCTACTGTTCCTGGTCTCTAGTGTAATGTTCTTAATGAGGATTATTTCATTTTACTACTGCACATGGAAGTCCTATGACCAGGGAATGTATAAACGAACAAGAAGAACATATCAATAATGGCTGGCTCTTAATTATTTGTAGAGGGGTAGACTTACAGAGGTTGAAAGTGAAGGCCCTATGGACATCCACCATTAAATGTGTCTGGGTCAGCCAGCAAAGTATTTTTGAAAGCATGAATTGATTTTCATCATTGGAGAATGGTATAATTCATATGGGAAGCTTTTCCCTTGCTTCTCTAGAAAATCAATGGATCTAGCACAGTGGCCGCCCGTTTGGCCTGGCAGCCATGAATAGATGTTGGTGGGTGGTGGCCTCTTCTAGTGGGCCAAGTGCTCTTCAGTTTGCCCCCGGTCTCCTCCCAGCCAATTTCACTCTTCATTACCTGTTTACTCTTGTCTGCTTTTTAGCATGAGCACTCTACTGTGTATTAGAGCTACCTGAAATTCCCCAATTGTTCTCCTTTTCATCACTGATGACAAAACTTTTCTTTTTAATGCTGCTGTATAGACACTTGGGTGTTGACTGTGAATTAAGACCTTCGTGATCAACTTGGAATCAAATGTCTCTCAGGAGAGAATGTGAAGAAATATCTGGAGGGGGCCCCTCCTCATTCACTGAAGGAAGGAGACATTCATTTATTTCCTCTTCCTGCTCACTGGCTGTGAAGATAATGATCGCTTAAAGAAATGTGATATGGGAGGCCAGAGAGAAAAAGAAAGAAGCAAAGCAAGAAGTGTGACAAATCCTCAAATTCATTTTGAGCAGTTGAATTGCATGGGGCCTGTAATAATGTCGCAGGAAATTTTTACAAAGATTTGAACACCAGGCATTCTAATCCTAAGCACTACATAAAATGGCCCTGCTGATTTGCCCCCGTGGGGACTAAAGGCCTCTAGTGAGGTCTCTTGCCCAAGCAATGAAACATTTCTGTGGTAGGCTGAGGACTGTGGATCCCCAGGTCCATGAGAGAGCAAGGTCAGCAGGTCCCTGGTCTCTTCTGGGATCCAGTTTGTTCTGTGTCACAGCCCTTTCTTTGACCTCTCTCTATCCTTCAGCCTTAGCAATGAGGGCTGGGAAGAAGAGGTGACTGTGCATTTGTTTATCTCCCTGCTTCCAGATCCCTTTTCTCCACGGAGTCCGAAAATCTGATTTGGATTGGCAAATCTGGCTGAACGATGCCCAGATTAAATCTGAGAACTTTCTCAGTGTTAAAGGTTTCCAGCCTTTAGCATCCATAAAAGCAAACAAGATAAAGTTACACTCAAAATAGGAATGGTAGGGAAAAAGGTCTCCCAGGGTTTACTATAAAAATCAAATTACTCCTGGAACCTTGGAGACTGTTAACTCTCTGGCTTTCTTACACGGCACAGAATTAGTGCTCTGACAGAGTCTTTCTCACAGTCCTCCAGACATTTTGTTGTATCTGGGCATGCACATACCACCTGGGTCCATACCATGCATGGTGCTGACATCTCACAGTTGCTCACAAATGAGATGACACCAGAAAATTGCTTTGTCCAGCTCAGTAAAACTAAACTCCTTAGTTGAACTTCCTTCTGATGCTGGGGACCAAGGAAACAAAGAGTAAAGGGCCAGTGACTTGACAGATCTGTAGCAGAATGCCAGCCCCAGCTGTGTACTAAGGAGGTGCTGAAATTGTGTGGGCCAGCTACCAGTTACTTCTCGGAGCTTCTCACTGTGCACACTTAGCTCCCTATAATGTCTGCTTAATTATTTTAAATGTATGCACACATGTCTCTGACAACCAAGGAGCTATAATTTCTTGGTAATTCATTTTGCCAGTTTTTCTTTCCTCTCTTCTCTTAGAAGATGCTTCTGGTGGGCAGGCTCAGGATTCCCCTTACCCAGAAGTCAGAAAGCCAGGAAGGAGAAGTCTGCACACAGCAAGCCAGCTGTGTTTCAGTCCTATGGCCATCTTCCATCAGTGACAATGTCCAAAAGGATGCACTGCCCCTTGTGACAGAGGCTGCTGGGGAATTAGCAAACCTACTTCCTCTTCCTGCTGGGCTGACGTAGCCCATTGCATTTTCCAACCTCCATTGTAATGACGTGGCTGTGTGATTGGGTTGGAGCCTGGGAGACATTAGCAGCAGTGATAACACCACTTCCAGGCCTGTCCTGTTCAAACTCCCTTGTGAGGTTCTCCATGTTCATTCCCTTAAGCTGGTTAGGATAGAAATGACTTCTAGGGCAACTTTGGGAATTGCCTGATGAAGATACTGAGCCACAAGTTGGCAAGAGTCTGGGTCTCTGACTCCTCATATGGAGGGTAGCTTCTGAATCAGGGATAATCTCACTGGGCTATGACATGAGCAAGAAAGAAACTTTCGTTTTGCTAAACTGAGATTTCTAGGTTCTGCTGATACAACAGGTAGCATTACTTTGAAAAATATGACATCAATATATGACTTCCTGAAAGAATGAGATAAGTCAATAAAGCCTAGGAACAACCTGTACGAACTGGAGAACAGTGCTTATCATGGATGGAGAAGGAAAAAGAACTACAGGTCCTCCACAGTCTTCAATCTAGATTACCATCTGGAGTAGAAGAAGAATAAAATCTAGTGTGGATCATATATTCTCCAAACATGAAATGCTTGTAGCTTGGAGAGATCAATGTTTCTTCAGACAATCAGGCACTAACAGTACTTGTGGATATTCACTTGGGAAATGTCAGAGCTCCAGATTGTAAAATTCTTGGAAAAGCTTGCAAGTGGCACAGAATGGAACATGGGACTTTGGAATTAGGTCTACCCTAGAATTGAGACCTTTACCCATACTAAGCTCGAAACGATAGACAGTATTTGAATGTTGGCCTTTTTTTTTTTTTTTTGAGATAAAGTCTCACTCATTGTCAGGCTGGAGTGCAGTGGTGCAATCTCGGCTCACTGCAAACTCTGCCTCCTGGGTTCAAGCGATTCTTCTGCCTCAGCCTCCCGAGTAGTTGGGACTACAGGCACGCACCACTACCCCAGTTAATTTTTTTTTTTTTTGGTATCTTTAGTAGAGATGGGGTTTCACCATGTTGGCCAGGAAGGTCTTGATCTCTTGACCATGTGATCCACCTGCCTCGGCCTCCCAAAGTGCTGGGATTACAGGCGTGAGCCACTGCACCCAGCCAAATGTTGGACATTTAAATTACAGAGTAGGAGAAAAAAAAATATGGTGAATAAAGATGTTGTGGTATATTGGCTATAATATTCTTAGCAAAGTAGGAAGTTATGATTTCACAAAAATTCTCAACAGGTTTCTCACTTTGATGGGAGGAGACTACAAGTATGGAAGCAGTAGAGACCTGACTGACTCTGACATTATTGTAGAACATTTCTTGAGTCTTTCCTGAATAATTGGACCCTTATAGGTCTATCGCTTTGCAACCATGAGATACTATTGAGTTTGCAAGAACACTTTTGCAGAGGCCACCGTGCTCCTGGAAGACAGTGTTTATAACAATAGTCACTTTGTGTGATGGTATCTGTTTGGAAGAGCATGAGCCCCTCACTACTCCCAGCTTTAGATATGGAAAGCTAAAAGACAGACACAAAGGAAAATATTTCTATTTTCAATTATTGAGAAAATAATCTTTTGTTTGAAAACCACTATTCATTAAATTTAATAATATTAGTGCTATATAGGCATGAATATATGTATTATTTTTCAAAAATTCAAACAGCTTAGCACAAAGCTCTATTCTCAACCAACATTTCTTAGATGTTTCCAAAGGATGAAAATTGACTGAATTATTTCATAGGTTCAGGAGTTCTAGACTCCAGGAAATAGGCTCTCTGGTCCTGATGAGGCCATAGGTTAAATAAGTTTGTTTAGTTATTTTATCTTTCTTCTCTGTAAATTGCCTTTCATTAGCTCACTTAATTGCCTGGGAGAGAACCTTTTCTGAGTTACCCTCTGAAACCAAGGAATTAGATGTGAGGTAGATATCTATCTTTCTCTTTTTTATTACTAAAAACTTTAGATCTCTATTTTTCTCATTGGTCATAAAATACATTCAATCTAGTACATCACAGACAATTTAAGTGATGCCAAAAATGCACTCTTAGCATGAATATGATACTGATAAACATGGTATTACCTCGGAAGGACTGAAGTATTTTAGCACTATTTGTCCCAGAAATAAACACACACACACACACACACACACACACAAGTTCACATGTCCTTTGTGCTCTGAATTCTATAATAATCTTGTGAATAGTTACTGTGCCTTATTGAAAACACACTGACACTCAGGTTGAGTTGAATGCACCGTGCCATGTGTGCTATTTACGTCTCTGCGGCCTTTGTGGGGGTAGGTTTTGACCTATAATGGCAAAAAAAAAAAAAAAAAACAAAAAAAAAAAACATGTGTGCATGTGAGAATGCCTGAATTAGCTCAAAGGAACAACAACAACAACAAAAGAAGAGCATTGCCCCACATACTAAAGTGTTGGTGTTCTGGCAAATCTAGGCACTGTTGGTGGGGTGGTAGAGAAAACTGAAGACCAATATCAGCAAGGAGTTAAAGATTGATTAAATTTTTTAGACATAAGGAAGGGCATCATACATTCCTCTGCAACCTTGAAAAAAAAGCCAATAATAGAATGAAGCAAAGCTGGTAGAAACTATAGCTAGAGACAGATGATTACTTCAAGAGTGGAGGAAAATGAAGTGTGGGTACAGATGTACCAGAAAAGGCAGCATGGAAGCACAGGGAAGTGGTTAGTATAGAAAGTTCTTCCCATCAGTCCACACAAACCTCCAAATCAGTGGTTTGCAGAGTTGGTCACAGTCTTACTGGGAATGTAAATTCTTAGGCCCACCCTAGACCTAATGAATCAGAAACTGTGGGGGTGGGACTCTTGATCTGTCCTTTAACCAGCCTCCAGTGGTTCTGATGAGGGCTGAAGGTTGAGGACCACTGGGCGAAAGTATACATGAAGTGGGGGGCATAACTGCTGTTCTCGCAGATGACTTTGGTCTTCCTGGCCCTTCACAGCAACAGCCTCTTTTAATGCTATGTGCCATTCTACTGTTTATAGGCACACAGTTTTCATACCAACTAGTCCCTGAATAGAAGTTCAAGTGTAGACATAGTCCTATTTCAATGCTAGAGAAAATCTAGCAGGGCTGACTTTAGCGAGAGGCAGTGTTTCCATCATGGATGGGCACTATCCTATGTGATTTTCAAGGATAATTTTGACCATAGTCAATTTTCGCCATATCGTGATCACTCTGAACCCCAGATAGATTCTACTCCACTAGCCCACTGCACCCACACCCATCTCACTGTTCTGTTTTACAATACCCAATGCACACTTAGTCTCCTCCCATTTTGCTTGTTAGAGGCTTTGCCATACAATGAAGGTTTACTGCCACATTCAGCTAAAATGCCAGCTAGAGAACATACAACAAAGAATACTTCTGAAGGGTTCAAATGAATGGGTTGCTGTTTTTCAGAGTGCTTTAAAAGACAATTCAGTTTTTTCCCAGCTGTTCTTCTACACTTGGGATGATTATCTTGCATCACAGTTTGGTATTACTAAAAGGCTTTTTGTCTGATTATGAGCCTAGAGGTCCCAGAAAAGAGAGAGATGTAAGAATCCTTTTAAAGTCCAAAGAGAATGTGGAGGAAGGATTTTTATGTGCCCTGTAGAAATAAACCCTCAAGTTGTTGCTCAGGGAAAATGCAAGAGAATCCTGCTATTTTGCTGATATGGAAGACAAGGAGGATTTGCACTAAACATCGCTTTTTATGCAGGGAGCCAATCCGCCTTATGTGAGCCCCCATCACGTGGCAGTGCAGTCTGCTTTGTTGGGTTTCACCATACTCCACTGATAGGAATGAGAGGACTGAAAACTGATAAAGGGGGCAGTGAGAGAGCTTCAGCTGATAGCGTGTTGAGTGTTACAGCCTGTCTGGCACCTGATGTCACAGAGAGATATTACACTTTGTAACTGCCTTTGGATGTCAGAGGTTTCCTAGACAATAGTTCCATGGGGATTCAGAGGAGGCCACCTGGACAAAGGTCTTGCTTTGGCTGGCTCCTTCTTTATGTCTGCTACCCAACCAGAAACCAACAGCAGGAAGATTTATGAGTTGGTGGGCAAAAGATAGATGATTTCAGTCTCTGGATGTTTTAAGAGCACTTTTTGTACATCAAATGGTTAAAATTGATCTCTCCATTGACTTTTGTATGGGGCAGGCTCAAACGAATGATGTTAGGTAATGAATGAGAAAAGGCTGTGCATGAAGAATTAAAAACCACAATAATGGATTGCTATGGAAAAAGCTCCTCATGGCAAGAAATAGGTGAGGGCTACTCAGACTCAAAGAAGGCTGGACCAAGAGCCATCTCCCTTGGCTTTGACATGCTGAGCATATTCTATCAGTCTGGTCTGAGACGCATGACTGATGAAATGAACCCTCTGACGGTTCATATTTCTTTTCATGGAGATTCTGATTTCTCTATCTGTGCTGGCGTTTCCTGCCTTTGTAACCTTCCTTTTATTTCTAAGAAATAGCTCACAGGGTGCTGCTGTTTGTTATAATAAGCTGTGACTGTAAGCTTTTCTGGTTTAAGCGAGTGTGAGAGGACCAGGCTTTGTTGTAGCCCACAGGGAGGGACTGAGCATTACTGAGCAGTCTTTCCCAGGCTGCTAACATATGTACCCATCCTCCATAGGTGACTGCAGAACATCCCAGGGCATCTGGATCCACCAGGCCAACCCCACCATCCCACCCCTGACTTCCCAGCAAACGTGGAGAATAATACCAGGGCATTAAATTAGACCTCATTACCTAGCCTGTTGGGCTGTCCAGATCTCCTGCACATAATAATGAGGTCTGATTTATTGTGACCATTATTCAGGCATTACAGGTCACTAAATAACATGCTCTGCCCACACATGTCTTCTGAGCTAATAAATATCCTGAGAGGAAACATTCTTGAGGGCGTGAGTCTCAGGTTCAGAGTGGTAACTTCGGGCTCACTAATTGCATGAAGGCACTTTGCCTACTGCTCATGAAATATTGGGATGGGAAAAGTCTAATTAACAACTTAAGGGGATGTGAGTGAGAGGCAGGGAAGAGACTGTGGGATTCTTTGGCCTATGGGACATAGGCCAAGGTGGGCCACTGGTGGAGGCTGACCCCAGGTGAGTCAACCATAGCGCCAATTCCATAACATCTCATGCAGACCCTTTTGGGAGCAGGACTGGGGGTTCCTCACTTGCCTCCTTGCACTGTGTACTCCTGACATCTCACTTAGGACTTCCCTGTCATGTCTCTGTCTCTCACGACTGGGCCTTTGCATGTGCTGTCTAAAATGCTGCACTCTATTCCCACCTCCCCTTATATGTGCTGTCATCACGTTTGGAAACTCAGCTTAGAGGTATCCTCCCCCAGAAAGAATTCCATGATCCTATCATACCAAGTATCTACTCTTACACAGTGTATGATGCCATATAGTTTTCATTGACTTGCCTGTATTCTCCATTAGACTGTAAGGCTCTAAATGGCCCAATATGGATCTCACTGATTGCTGTATTCCTAACGCCTGGCACAGCACCTGGGACATGTTATTTGCTTGGAGAATGAAAAAAAAAGTCTACATGGAAGGAAAGAAGGATACTGAGAGCCATGTCATGAATGTGGTGGTGGTAATAGAGAGGGGAGACTTTTTTAGCCCTGGTAATATCTAGTCATGGAGAAGAGCCACCCTGGACATTATTTTCCCAGTCCTCTCATTATCCAGACATACATCCAACTGGAAACTTCTAGAAGGAAGAAAATATTGTATCCTAAATGCCTGGCCTGCGTCTTGGCATATAGAAGGTGTTCATTAAATGTTAGATTAAGCTGTTGGCTCTAGTAGCCAGTCTTGCCCACTCACCAGAGGCTGGGGCCACTTTCCTTGAATGTGAGGGGAGAATGTGGTTTTGTGGCTGAGAAGACTAAGCCTTCTTTCTGGCCCTACCCTCAAGTGGAGCTTTGCTGGTAGGTAGGGGAGAAAGGGGCTCCGGCAGGGTTAACTACTGTCTATAATTCCAGCTGCAGTAGGTTGACATTGTAACAATGCCTGGCTGTAGACTTTTCCTTGCATAATCTCAAATCATAGCATATTGAGGTTTCAGTTTTGGACATAATGCAATTATAAGAAAATGACAGCATCAATAGATTGCCACAAGTTCTAGTTTGATAACATTCATATATATTTTTAAACTGCAGTATATATTTTTAGGGGCCTGTTTGTCTCAAGGAAGACACTGGGGATTGGGAAAATGGGATTAAAAATAATTTTCTTTTTTTTCTAACTCATAATGCAAAATATGTAACTGGAAAATACTAAGTAAATCTGACTATATATCTACATTATTTATGGGAATAATTTAGAATTATTTGCTTTACAGAAAATTTGTTGGAATGCTTTAAAAATTACTGAAATTAAATGAAATCAGACTCCTTGAATTATCCATGAGGGCAGCCTCACATAGTCAATACTTTAACCATTCTGGGATGACAGTGCATCTCAAGACTATTTTCTAACTTAATAAGATTAGAAACAATAAACCAATATTATTTCTTTGTGAACTGGGGCCTCTGACCTGATAATTTAATGCCTTCATTATTGCACTGGAAGAGCTCTTAGAGACCCACTGAGCCTCACGTCCTACTCACAACTACATTCTGTCCAAGTGATAGCCTGAGTCCTTGTTTCCTTTGGATATGGGAGGTTATGTGCAATTGAGGAATATTCTTATTTTAAAAAAATGCTCTGAGCATTATTTGCAGGAGAGAAGTATATATATTTAAAATGGAAAACTTTTATTGATTCAATAACAGAGATCAGTAGAATATAAGATGACTTATTGCTGAATGGTATATTGTTCTGGATAGTTTCACATTGGCCAAGAGGTGAGTTCTGTAATGGGGCCGGGAGAGAGTTTGTTTTTACCCAGCCTGGGCTTGCTTCAACTGTGATGGTTCATGCCGCTGTTTCCTGCTATCTGGGAGAAAGTGAAGGCAGGGGTGTTACTATCTGAAAGTGCTGTGGGTCTGAGGGCTGAATTCTTATCCCATTTTCTCATGAGTTCTGTTCCTGCCTCTTTAGAGTTAAGGAGTCTCTTGAGCCTGACTGTGTGAAAGCACTTTCTCATGAACCTTTGCCATTGCCTTTGCGGCTTGAAGAGAATTTCCTCCTATGCTTAAAATATGTTAGGCCCACGCCTCTGCCCAGAAGGTTTATCAGAGGCCCTTCTGGGAGGCCTGTTCCCAGAGTCACCTGTGGTGAGAAGCCAGCGGAGGACTTGATTCCCAAGGTTATGTGCTGGAATCCAAAATGGAAAATGAATGCGGGTGAGAATGTCGAACGTAAAGATTCTCCTGACTGGGAAGGGCTGGGCTAAAAGAGGATGAAGCATGTTCTATTTAGGGAGCGCCATTTAAAATGCTGAACATGAAGGGCAGGAGGCAGTTACGAATTCTTGAATTGACCAATAGGAAGTTAAAGTCTCTCTGGGAGAATGAAAATTATTTGTCCACTGGGTCTGTTGGCTGTTGGTGACTTGCAGAAACAGCTTTGTCATCAGGAAGTGCTGCTGAAAGTCATGTGACAGAGCTGACTTGGGCTCTGTTTTGCACAATGCGACAGTAATAACAGTGGCACCCACTCTGTCCTCGTGCTATTGAGAGTCCTCTGCCTCCATCCTCTCATTTGCTCCTTACATAAACTACAATTGTATGAAGCGGGCCACATTTAAACACTTGGTGAGACTGTGACTTTCCCAAGGTCACCCAGTTGGAAAGGGTGGAGCTAGGACTCAAATCCAGACTGCCTATCTTGAAGGTCATGTGCTCATAACACCAAACTCTGTATCATTTGGCTGTATCAGAAAGATGTAAGAAAAAACTGTGCCTCTACAACACTGCCTCAGAATCAGTGGCTTTCCAGGGCAAATAGTTTATTTCGTTTTATCACTTTCTCACATAATTGCCTCCAGTTTTATAGACTGTGGCACAGTGTTTTCAAAATGTTGCAAAAAGGAAGCTATTATGTTGCAAATAGTTATTACTCAAGAACGGTGCACGCTCTGGGCTCTTCTATTGAGCTCCTAAATGTCTTTGGAAATGCCTGCGCTGGGTAAAGCCGCCTGGTGAGCACAAAGCAACTCATAAGATCTGAGATGAGATGCATTTTCCTGAGGCCCTGGCACACCTATGCCCATGGGAATTGGAATATAGCAGGGGATGTGCTTGGTTAGTGACTGGTTCCATTGCAATGTCTTCTCCAAGGTAATACACTCAAGAACAATGAAGAAACAGCCTCTAAATCGAAAACCAGAGACTTGGGATACTACATGGCTATGAGAACAGCGGAAAACTCAAATTATTCTTTTATAATGAGTGCAAAATTGGAGATTCAAATAGTAATGATCACTGTGACTGACATTTCTTGAGTGCTTACTATGAGTCAGACACTTTTCTAAGTCCTTCACGTGTGATGTTAGCTCAAACTTCACAAGGTTCTTATAGCCAACTTTGTGAAACAAATGTTTTTGTGTAATTTATTTCTGCTCATGTTGTATTGGCTGACATGAGTCACATGGCACAACTGGCTGCAGAGGAGGCTCGAGCTAAGTGATCAGTGCCCAGATAAAACTCTTGGCATCCGGTTATTCAATAAATAGGAAGAATAAAGCCAGGGGACAGTGAACACTTCTGCCTACCCCCTAACCTATTGAGCAGTAAACTTATGCTTGGAGTGGTCCGAGAAACGGGGCATTTCTTGTTTTCTCCATCTATGTTTTTGGAAGATGACTGTAGGAAAACCTGATTTTACAGAGGTTGATAATCTCACTCAGATGCTGGGCACTCTGAATAAATAAAAGACAACAGAGGATGAGTGATTTGGGTTGAGCTCAAATTTGCTCCACATGTCTCCACAGTTTCTTTGGTGCAGGAAGTACCAGGGCTTGACATCTCACGCCGAGTCAGCAAAGCACAAGGGGCATGCCAACTCATACAAGCACCTGTCGAGCCTCTGCTTTGGTAATGTCTGCTAACATCGTATTAGTCAAAGGAGCCATATGGCCAATTTCTAAGTCAAGAGGTGGACAAGTACATGATGCCTACCAAGAAGCCATAGCAAGGGTATGGATGCAACATTCTGTTAAGGAATGAAGTGAAGAATTGAACTCAGTCATCCTCATTGGCCTGCTAAGAGTGTGATAAGGAGCACTTATTTTAAGAACAGAAGTAACATGCTCTTTTTACGTCCTCAAAAAAATCATTTAGCCTATTATGGGGAGAATAAATTGTAAAGGGCGAGAGTGAAAGCTAGAAGACTAATGAGTCAAAGAGAAAGATGCTGGTTTGGATTGTAGTGGTAGAAATGGAGATGAAAATGAAGGATACTATAATTTAGAGGTAGACTGAATGAGACCTGCCGCTGGGTTGGATGAAGGGAGTGAGTAAAAGAGATCAATAAAGAAAGAATCTTTTTTTTTTTTTTATTTGAGCCACAGAATGGAGAGGGAGTCAAGAGGGGATTAATTAGTGGGTGTGTGTCCTCAGCCAGACTACAAACTTCACAAGGTAGAAACTACATCATCTTATTCACCCTGAAATTTCTAGAGACCTGTATAGTGATTGGCTTATAGTAGGTGCCTGACAAATCAACCAAGGGAGGAAAAAAATCAGATGCTTAATATAATGAATGACATCCTTGGAGCTCCTAGAGTAACTTGGATGAAAGGTCATTAATTAATTCATTCCATTAATTTAACAACTATCTGTTGATCATAGCCCCAATAGTTATTCATTTCATTAACATTTATTGATCATCTTATCATGTGCAAGGCCGTGTACTAGACACTGGTAAATAGAAATGATTACAGTACCTGACCTAAAGAAGCTGATGGTCTAGTGGAAGAATCAGTTAAGGAAACCCATGATTATAATGCAAGATGAGAAGAGTGTGCATAATGAGCTATGGAAGCAGAAAGGAATGTCCTAAACTCAGCCTCTTGGGGAGAGTCTTCGGAAATTTTTCCTGAGGGAGTGACGCTTAAACTGAGTCTTCAGGGAAAGCAGGAGTGAGTCCATAGAAAAGGCTGGAATTAGTGTTGTAGGCACAGTAACAGCATGTGAGAAGGTTCAGAGGCTTGACTGTGTATGACATGTCTGGTGACAGTCAAGCAGCTGAAGCCTGGGGAATGCAAGGTGAGTTTGGAGAAGCAGGCTGAGGCTTTGCATCTTATGCTCTGTGCTTGAGGCAATAGTTTGTTGATAGGATTTTAAGTAAATGAATGACACGATTTATGTTTTGGGAAGATGCTTCTTGGAGCAAGGTGGAGGATGGATTGGGGTTGGAAGGGACTGGAAACAGAGAGATTAGGAGCTCTTGGAGTAACTTGAGTCAAAGATCATGAAAACCCAGACCAAGGCAATGGCAGTGGGAGAGGTGAGTGGTGTGAGTGACACCTACAAGAGTGAATCGTCATCATGACTGGCTATGGGTGACAAGGTAAAGTGAGGCATTGACAATGATTTCCTGGATTCTGGCTTGAGTGACTGCATGGAGAAGGATGTGGCCATTTACAGCAGTGGAGACTGTATTGGGGAGAGAGTATGGCCTGCAGAAGCCCATTGAGCCAGCAGCCACATTTGATAGGATTACAAATGTTATCAGGGAGAATTCAGCAAAGCAGCTATTCTAGGTGCATGGTGTGGGATTGGGGTTGCTTTCATGTGCATCCCTGATTCTGTTACTCGAAAACCTGAAGTTAGCTCAAGAGTTCATCTCCCTTCAAATCCAGTGAATCTGGAGTTATTATCTCCTTTTTTCTGTACAACAGTGGAAAGCCTGCTCAAGGGTATTTCTGCTCTAAGGGTGATCACACAGCAGTCAGGGATGTGGTGCACTGTGGCAGTAGCTACATTCAAAACACACAACCTTGATGCTATAAACATTTTGGGCTGTATAATTATTTGCTTGGGAACTTTCCTGTGCATTATAGTATGCTTAGCAGCATTCTTAGCCTCTACTCACTACATTCTAGTAGCAAATCCCAGCTATGACATTCCAAAATGACTCCAGACATTGCTGATGTACCTTAGGAAGCAGGTGTCTAAGAACAACTCTTACCCTTCCTTGGCCTATCTCAGACACCATAATAATAATATTAGTAAGTATAGCTAAATACATATTGACTATTTTTCCAGGTATTCTGCTAAGAACATTACTGGAATTATTTAATTCCAAAATAAAATTCTATTTGGAGAATTCTAGTTATTTCCCATTGTATAGCAGAGGAAACCAAGGTACACAGCTACACTGCTCCAGTGCTAAGGATGTCAAGTGGTTTTCTTGCCACTATATTTTTTGTTAACTTCAACTCTACCATCAAGAGAGCTCAAAGAAGCTGCCCAGTAATGACCCCTATATCCCATGGAAAAATTAACACTCGGTCTTTGAATATTTGTTACATGTTGCAAACACTCACTGCATAGCAGGTGCTGATACAAGCGCTCTCCTGATGTTAACTCATTTGATTCTTATCATGACCCAGTGGAGTAGGTCCTATTATCACCTCCATTCTATGGATGATGAAATGGAAGCAAAGAGAGGCTGAATAACTTGCCTGAGGTCACACGACCAATAAGCAGCAGAGCCAGGGTTCAAACCCACCATTGGGCTCCAGAGTCCAGGTCTCACCCAGTATGCTATCCCCGATACCTTAGGTAGCAGCTGAGACCCACTGGGCTGTTGGGTTTGGGAGAACACCCAGCAGCCATGAGCAAGCGAGGGAGGGAAGTGGTGGATGGGTCTTTGGAATATAATCATGATGTAGAACGCGTGCAGGTGCATTAGAATTCATCACAAGGGCATTTGAAGCCCTCCCCAGCTGCCCACCCACTTCCTAGTCCCCTGTGGTTCAGAAAGGACCCAGAGAGTTGAATTGTTTTTGAGAGCTTGCATAGTTAGAGCAGGTCATAGTTATTATTCCATTCTCTCAGATCTTTAGCCCAAAGGCAAGGATGCCCCTCACTGCAACTTGATCAGGCAGCTCTTTGTGACTAGGGAGGCACTACTTTATCCTTTGTCACCTTTATTCAGGGAGAAAAGAAAAGCCCTGCTAGGCATCACTCTCAGAATCTGCAGAAAGTCCTGCTGGGCACCATTCTCAGCATCTGCAGAGCAGCTAAACCTGCTGTGATAACAGAGGCAAGCCAGGAAGTGGAAAGGTGACCACGTAGGTACTGGCTCTGCAGACTGGACAGAAAGACAGATGTGGCAGGTGGTAGGCCATGACAGGCCAGTGACCACAGGGCTCAGCTAGTATCAGGAGAAGCAAAACGTTCACAGCACAGCCTCCAAAGAAACAGGACAGAGTGATGACAAGGAGACTGGCAATGGCTAAATCAAAGCAGACCCAGAGGGTCCCCTTCCCAGCTTGGGGTGACCTAGGAGGGGCACTTCACTATCGACCTGATCTGTGACCCAAACCTAAGCCAAACTTCCAGCCGGCTGAAAAGAAGACATTTTTCATAGCATCATGGCAGTTCCTTCCAGATTGCTATGCCCTGGCCAGGCCTGTGAGTGTTCAAATGTCTTAGATAAAACTCAGAGGAACCACCTGTGATTCTGCTGGAGCTAGTCCTGCAGAAAGCAGGAAGGAGTCAACAAGCCATGAGGGCTCTCTTCTCTGGAGATTCTCACCGTGGTTTCCAGACTGGAAGGGTCTGAGTGGTCTGAGGAAATAGCAAACGCTCACTGTGATCCCTGCAGCCTCCTGGGAAGGGTTACACACTACACTGACCTGGCTCTCCATGATGCCGAAGTAATTTGTTAAAATGTTTACAAAAATCACTTCCCCAACAAATGTGTACCAAGAAAGGCTCTGTTTAAGACAGTCAGCTGAAGGTGGAGGGGAAGCTAGTAGATGAGGAATACAAGAATGCAAAGCTACGACCCTACTCGAAGGGGTGCAATGATCTGAACACCAACTCTTATGTGAGTAGACGGTTCCTTGCTGTTAGTTATGTGCTGAAAGCCAATAACCAATGACATGCAACTTCCCTGAAAATAGAAGTGTTTCTTCTTTTTCTTTTTTTTTTGAGATAGAGTCTCACTCTGTCGCCCAGGCTGGAATGTAGTGGTGCAGTCTTGGCTCACTGCAACCTCCCCCTCCTGGATTTAAGCAATTCTTCTGCCTCAGCCTCCCAAGTAGCTGGGACTAGGTATGCCCCCATACCCGGCTAATTTTTGTATTTTTAATAGAGATGGGGTTTGGTCATGTTGGGCAGGCTGGTCTCAAACTCCTGATCTTATGATCTGCCTACCTCAGCCTTTCAAAGTTCTGGGATTCCAGGCATGAGCTGCTGTGCCTGGCCTGGAAATAGAATTATTTACTCCATGAATTGCCTCCATGAGACGGTTACTCTCAACAAGGGGATATTCCTGTGGGCATCTTCTTGAGTCCGAGAGAGAAGATGAGGGAGCAGAGGCAGCAAGTCCTTACTTAGAAGTCTAGCCATTGTCTACTTAGTGCCTTGCTGCCTCATCATGCTTTCACTTGTGTAGGCAATCTCACTGGATCATTACAACAACCTTGTGTTGAGAAAGAGCAGAGCCTGTGGCATTATCCATAAGAGGACAGTGATTATATTAAGAAATTAGGCCATCTATTGAATACTTACAATGTATGGGGCCCTGGCCCTGTAGTCTATGCATAGTTGCTTTTTTAATCCTCACTGCAGCCCTATGAGGAAGGTACCTCTTTTTGGCCATGTTGTTGATAAGGAAAATGAGGCTCAGAGTGACTTATTCAAGGTCACACAGCTAGTGAGTACCAGGACTAGATTTGAACCCAGATCTGGCAGAATATAAGTCCTTGCTCACAGGCACTGAACTCAGTCCATGAGGCATTCATAAGTTGCCAACAGGTACCCAGCGGGCAATACAGGACTCTGAGTTCCTGCCTCCTGCTTTGGGATCCTTCCCCCTGCCCATACTTGGCTCGACTGAATCTCTTGGACTGTGTGATTTCCAACTGTTCTTGTCCCACCCACCTGCTCTTCAACCCCCTCTGCCCAGACGTGGACAGTTTCCTTTCTGTGTGCACTAATGAGCTCTCTAAGCCCAGGCAGTGCCTTAGGGTGCCAGACGTTAGGGTCACAGTGGGAGTTAGCCAGGAACATAGGCGTCTCCTGTTTGTTTTGGGAAGGCACCAATTCTGGACCACCCAAACTGCTCCTTAGCCAGAGCTCGCTTGGGAACTCTGACATGGAGTTGGCAGCTTTCCTGGTCCTCTTGATAACTCCCCTGGGCCAAAGGCTCAAGTACCATAAGCCTCTTAAAGCCCCAAACCAGCGCACTGCTGGTGCTCAAGGCACAGCCCTTGGCTGGGGATGTCCAGTTTCCTCCATTCAGACAGGAGACAGCTGCCCACCCCTGTTCTGGAAGCCCTGACTCAAAACAGTGGTGCCTGTTTCTTCCTTCCTGGTCCACCTGGCTTCAGCCTCAGCCTGTAGCGGTTTTCACCTGAACTGCCCACCTCCACAGTAAGGCCAGAAAGAGCTCCCAGGCTGAAGCATCTCCACTCGTTGTTGCTGTTGGTGTTATTGATGTTCACAGATTGGGTGGAGAATGGAAGCCTCATTGTCTGGCTTTAGAATCAGAGAATTCTGGCTCGGAATCCCAAATGTGCCACTTAGGAGCTGCAGGACCTTGGGAAAAGCCACATTTTCTCAACATGTTGCAGCGTTTTTATCTGTGCAGTGGGGCTCATACCCTCATACCTCTCAGTGCTGACATATGGATTAAAGGTGATGCTTCATGAGAGGGGTCTAGGACAAGGTTTGGCACATCAGACCCTCCACGGATGTGACTCTCTCCTCTCTACTTATCCACATGAACAATCACTCCTCTTCTTAAGGACACCTGTCCTGTGGCTGGGTGGCTTCTAAAAATAAATGGGGATTCTGCACACTCTCCCTGGTAGAGATAAGGGAGTTCCGTTGGCTTGGTTTTAATGGGTTTAGTGTTGGGCTGCTGGTGGAAATGATCCAGTTATTTCTGATCCTTCACCTGCAGGGAGGCCTCCATGGTGTGCAGGCCCATTCCTTAGTCCCAAGCATTCAATGTCCACATTCGGAGAGGTGAAAGGGAATGTTTAATTATGCCTCCTGGTAGCCTGGGGGAGAGAGGACACTGGAACAACTTCGCTACACAAAAAGGAATGAGACCAATGCCTCTGCTTCTGTGCCTTGAAGATGCTTCCTCTTCAGGTTCATCAGAGATTCTCCCAATTGTGGTTTCCACTGCCTCCACACCCTTCCATTCTATACTCTTTGTTCTCTTTGTTTAGAACACTTTCCCTTCCAATCTTATTTTTTCTAATTTTGGAGTACGAGTGGTTTTTGGTTACATAGATTAATTGTATAATGGTAGAGTCTAAGATTTTAGTGCACCTGTCACCTGAGTCATGCACAATGTACCCAATGTATAGTTTTTTAAAAATCCCTCATGGCATTTCCTCCCCTCCCCCTTCAGAGTCTTCAAAGTCCTTTATATCACTCTGCCTGCCTTTGCATATCCATAGCTTAGCTCCCACTTTTAAGTGAGAACATATATTTGATTTTCCATTCCTGAGTTACTTCACTTAGAATAATGGCCTCTAGCTTTATCCAAGTTGCTACAAAAGACATTATTTCATTCTTCCTTTTTATGGCTGAGTAATATTCCACAGTGTATATACCAATCTTTATCTAAAACGTAACCCATTAAATTATCTTCCTGTTAAAGACCTTTTAAAAATCTTATTTCCAGAGGCTAGTGTTATAAATAAGTAATAATGAAAAGCACTGCCCTTAAACTCCTGACTATAAGGAGTTCATCCTTTTTCCATCCCTCCTGGAGGTCACTGACAAAGAGACATGATAGAAGACAGGTGGAGGGTGCCTCGTAGGTTAGTTATTTGTTTTCTTCTTTCTGGACGATGGTAAACTCCATAGAGGCAGTGATTATATTTTATCTATGTATCAGCTCTATCTTAACAGGACATTGTCCAGACCAGGGTTTTTCAACCTTTGTACCATTGACATTTGGGGCTGAGTAATTCCTTGCTGTGGGCCTGCCCTGTGCATGGCAGGATGTTTAGCAGCATTCCTGGTCTCTACCCACTGGATGCCAGTACCACCCTTCCCGCTCAGTTGTGGTAGCCAGATATCACCCCTGGTGGAGAACCACTGCTTTAGTTTCTCAATATTTTAAAAAATATTTTTAATAGAAAAATTGTAAGTATAGATAAAAGTAGAAAGAAAAAAGATGATGAATTATAGATATCTACCACTCCTCTTTAATAATTATTAATATTTTGCCAGTCTTGTTTCATCTACCTACTATCACTTATTTCATCTACCTACATTACATCCATCACCTATTATCTGAAAGCAAATCTCAGGCACCATATCATTTCACTCATAAATACTTATGTTTGTATCTCTAAAGGATAAGGACTTTTAAAATTGCTATGATGCCGTCACATCTGATAAGAGTAATAACAATTCCTTAATACTATCTAATATCCAGCCAATGTTCAGATTCTCTCATATCATGAACTTTTTAATAATTTGTTTGTTCAATGGCTCAAAAAAGGCTGTGAAACACATTTAAATTTCTTTTAATCTATCTTTTCCATGCCACTAATTTTAATGAATAATTAATAAATATTTTTAATTACTGAAAGTGAGTGGTTCCAAACCAAATTTTGAGGCAAAAAAAGAGGGTTTCTGAAAGTTAGCATGAAATTTCCTCCCCTGAAGGCTTAAAAGAAACTCTCTTGTGTTCATTAGCATGTGTTTAGTTTTCTGAGTCACCATTGACATGCTTGCCTAAAATATCATTTATTTGTGAGTGAATACATATATTTAATATTTACATGTATTTTCAATACTCAAAAATTAAATTCAACTCACTCTGTAGAGAGAACAGTGCTATGTATAACTTAGAGAAGAATCATAATTTTTCACAGTTATTTTCTCTACTTGGTTTCCCAATCCAAAGTCAAGTAGAAATGGAAAGGCATCTCCTACTGATACTGTTTGCATTTCTAATAATGAGGAAGTTCAGGTATTTAAAGCAATTGTTTGGCTAATAGTCCTTTTAATCAGTACTCTACTCATATCTAAGAATATGTTTTCAGACTTTAGATACTTTCTTTTTGTGCTTACAAAATTATTTCTACGGCAAAATGAGAGTATAATTTATTTTCTCTGCAAGACTAACCTCAGGGTGATAGGAAAAATTATATATCTATCATGTCGCATTGTTGTTTGCTTATAGAAGCTGCAATTTGTTTTCCTCTATTGAAATGTTTGCTTTCCTTATGACATAAAGAATATTTGGAGATATATTATGTATACATTTGCTCTATGCATATATTCTTGCCTTGGGTAGAAATCTAGTGTCCATGGAAGACTGTGGCATTTGATTGAAAGCCGGCGAGCCTGGTAGTTTTCCAACAGTTACAGTTCATGGTTCTGCTAGAAGCAACTGCCTCCAACTGTGGACAATGTGCCTTCCTTGAGAACCTGAGACAAGTTGCTGGTTAATGTCTCTGAAACAGCCTGTTAAGACTGTTACTACAAATTAGAGTCTGGATCATTCCAAAACCCAAATAGACTTCTTTCATCTTCCAGATGGCCGTCTGATTGGGAGCTGGGCAGGATCACATTTCAGGTTGTGACTTAATGATTCGGGACAATATTTATGGTTATTACTTGACAGAGGGCAGTAAGGAAAATTAAAGCACAGCCCCATGCTTCATTTATGACAAAAAACAAATACATGGCAAGGTTGTAGATTAGAGATGGCATCTCTGAGTTCCAGGCAGAGTCCAGGCACACATCTGAGATGACCCACTTGAACAGGTACAGCTAAGTTGGCAAGTCCAGACTTCAAAACTCAGTCACTGCCTTACTTTGGAAACAGCCAAATAATTCTCTAATAGATCTTGGGAAAGGTATAGCTATGAGTGAGAGAGTTCAGAGGAGACAAATAACACAATTATGTTCTTTGCTGGTTTGATGACTACATGCAGCTGAAATATTATGTTTTGGGGTACATTTTTTACTTTATTATTACAGTTGGTAATATCAACAGGAGAAAAAATAATTACGTCTGCCAGTTGTGGGCATTTTGTTTATGTAGTGTGTAATTTCTGCATTAACTTCTCCTTCTAAAACATGCTCTATATAATATTCATCTCTTACATTACCCGGAATTTTAGAAATTCTGTAATTGGGTGCTTTGGGGGAGAAAATGGCAAACTGGGGAAGATGAGACATAGAAAGGGATAAATAAAGCTTGAGTCAGTTAATGAAAGTGTAGATTGTCTACAAGAAAAGCCAGCAGAAAGTTTATCTTGCTCCATTAATCCTGTACTCACTCTGTGAAATGAGAATGCACATATTGTTCTGGGGGGAAAAAAGAGAAAAACTAAACCATATGCCATTAATACATTTGACCAACTGTGACATTTTTTAAATAAAGTTTTAACTGGTTTTATTACACCAACTGTGTAATTTCAAAACAACTTCGTCATCTATTATATCTATTATAAACAAGTACTTTGTTTAACCAAGCCAATAATAACCTTCACAGGGAAGGCTGAGATTTAAGGGACAAATTCTCTGATTGTTTAGATAAGGGAGAAGAGATTCTTTGGCTAGAAATAGAAAAAAGAACAACATCTTGAAAAGAAATTTTAATTTATCACTTGAGTCCCAATAATTTGAGATTCTTTTCTGTTGTTTGTAGGGTTGACTTCCAGTGCCCGAAGCCTACCCCCAAGTTAGTGCCGTCTTGGTTCCAGCACTCATGGTCTGCTCCTGGGCTCCCAGCATCCGACTACAAAGCGGGACTGGGTAAACACTACTTGGGGTGTCCTGCCCAAGTGGGGAGCTTGCTGGTGAAAGTGTGGTCAAGCTGACTTTAAGAGGAGTCACTACTTCTTCTTTTTATCTTTGACACATAATGATTTTACATGATTATGGGGGTACAATGTGATGTTTGACGTATGTATACATTGTGTAATGATCATATCAGGGTAATTAGTATCTCCATCACCGCAAACATTTATCATTTCTTGGTGCTACCTTTTCTTTAGACCTTGACCTTGTCAGCCCAAACTGAAAGTGGCTGCTTTTGCCAGGTGGACTGGAGAGAAGGAATGGGGAGAAATCTCTTTGACTCCCTACATCCTGTAAGGTATACCTGACACCCTCCTGGGTTCAAAGACAAGGTTCTAGCTCCCTAAATAGTTTTCAGTTGGTGGCCTGTCTTCCTCTCAATGTAGTCTTTTAAATCGTTGCTATGCATAGCCCTTCAATTTTTTTCCAGATGTTTGTTTCTTCCTGCTTTCTGGAGATGCTCAGGTCCTTTTATTTTGTAGGAGGGTAGTTTGGATGCTTATGCACCTATTGTTTTCTTCAGTGGGAGGTGCTCAAGGTGAGTGAGACAGAGCTAACGTTCCTCACCTCTCTCCTTTAGTGTAGCAAACTGGTGTAACTTGGGCTGACTCCTTGGGGAACACAGAAGGCTGGGTCTGCACCCCCCCAGAGCAAGGGCTTTAGAATGGGCAGAGTTAAGTTTATATCCTGCTTCTATTCTTTACGCTATCAGAGGAAATTAACTCTCTTAGTCTCCAACTTTATCTGGAAAGTGGGAATAATTTTAGTTTCATAGGATTGTGATAAGGATGACATGAAACTGTGTGCTTGAGACATGGGAAAAACAGTCCATATTTGAAAAGTTTACCTCTCATCTCTGCAAAAAGAAATCCATTTCATCAGGAATATGGCACTTTCTGTGCCTCATACTACATAGTTGTAGTAGGAGCCATAAACCCAAGGCTACAGGAACAGTGTTCGCAGGTTGCCCGTGCTCTGTGCTGTTACCCTATTCCCAGTGCCTCTGTGCTCTACATCTGCCAGTGACCCATGGCTTGCCCTTCCCTTGAATCAACTGTGCATTTGTATCTTCATGACATTCAGTCTGTGACATGCCTTATGTTGTTCTCTGTTGATGGAGTCACAGAATATCGTCAAGCTGAAATTTATCTCATTTACCTTCTGGGCCAAGGGTTCCACTTTACTGCATAAGTCCTTGAAGCCCAAGAGATTGTGTGACTTACCAAGGGCACTAAAGCTAGCTCATGGCAAAGCCAGGTCTCTTGATGCACAGGCCAATAGAGTTTTCATCACCTGAGATTGTTATTTAACTTCTTTGTGTGGACACGTTTCCTATTCATGCCCCCACCCCTAACATACACAGACACACACACACCCCTCTTAGATTTAAAGTACCTTGCAGGTATATTGACTCCCGGGCTGTCCAGCATTTTAAGGAGGTAATTAATAAATACTTCCTGAACTGATCCAGTGGAAGGAAGGAACAATTTCTGGACATGTCAGCAAACAAACATTTCATCAAGTAGTCTCCCTTCCAATTTTACAGATCTATTGATCTGAAAAGCAATACAGATAACATTTTCATGTAGGAAGAGGAGTTTTATCCTGAGCCAATGGCCACTGCCTTCCTTTTCCAGGGGGCTCAGTTGTCCTTGTGAAGGTGGGAGTTGAGACGTCTGGATTGCTTCACCCTGGGGGAAGGTTACTTAGAGCAGGAAGGCAAGGAGACATTCAGTGCCTTCTCTGCACCTTGTGACGAATAGGATCTATTTACGACAGACTTAACTCTGTCCTCAACCTCAACCAGGCAGCTGCCCCTAACCCAGTTAACTTTCAAATGTGCTAGCGAGGGACAAAGGCACAAAACCAAATGGAAAGTATTGCACAAATTCAGTGAGAGAGGTGGATGCAGGCAAAGGGGAGGCCAGTCAGCCAATTAGGGGAGACGTGAAACAGATGACTGCTGACATGGCTGGAGAAGGCGGAGGGTTTTCTAATACATATTAGATTCCGTTTTCACCAAAGGTCACCTTTAATCAAGTTCCCAATATAAATATTACCAATATAAACCAGGTAATGGAGGTTAAACGGCTGTTCTCAAGGTCAGCGACTCTTGGTCAAGCTGGAAAATTTCACATGAAATGGACCAGTTAGAATTTACCTGGAGGTAAATTGCCTGGCCAGTGCCTGGCCATGAAACTTGAGCCCGCCCTGACCCTCTTAGCTGTTGGATGGAGTGCAGACTGATGCGGAGCATGGCAGAATAGCTCTGCTTTCCAGCTCCATGGCTGAAAACCAGATGCATTGGGCCCTGGGGTTTTCATAAACACACAAGGCTTCAGTTTCTCTGTGGCTGAGGTTATAGTGTGGGGATGGGGTTACGTGAATGTCTGATGCACAGGCAGATACATCCTGCTTACTGACTTCTCTACAGAGGAACACCTGGTGATCCTGGGAGGATTCCCCTCTCCTCCTAGGTTCTGGAGGCTGAGGTCCCTGATGAGCCCTCAGGCCACCCTTCACAAGAGGTGCTGCAAGATCTTGCTGTAGAGATAGAGCCACTTTATCAAATGCCACACCAATCTGACCTGCCACACATGATCCTGATCATACTGGCATTTTTGACTATGCCCTTTCCTTACTGCCCTTTTGCTCCCTCTTAGCCATGTGGCATCACATGTCTACATCATCATTTGCCTCTTTCTCTTGTTGTGCCTGCTACTCAGTTCTTAAAATCATTGTCATTGTCTCTCACTTTCTGCTGCCTAACTATATACATAGTTCTTGCATTAACTTTTCCTTCCAAAGCATGCTCTATGATCTACTATATATATAAAACAACAAACCATATATATGTATGCATATCAATTAAGTTTCATATTGTATAAAAAAGAAAATTATTGCAAAAGTTTCTTTTGTCCTCCAACATGCCAATCACTATGCTAAGTGACTTACATGCCTCATAGTATTTACTTTCCATAGCAATCCCATGAGGCAGATACTCTTTATTATTCATAATTTACAGATGAGGATGTAAATTGCCCAAGGTCACGTGGTGGTAGAGACAGGGCTTGAACTCACATCTGACATTAGTCTGCACTCTTAACTATGACTTATATTGCCTGCTTAACTCGTATCACAAAGCTGGTATATTTTCTGCATGGATGGTTTGAGTTCTCATTCATTTCTGACCAGGTTCTGAGTAAATACTCAGTTTTCCCTCTACATATCTAGCCTCTTCTTCCAAAAATGGGCTTTTAATCAGAGACTTAGAAAGAGTTCCACATCTTTTAACTCTTAAAGATAAAGCTATGTGCATAACAAACATATTGTGTAGAGGCATTGTGTTAAGGTAACATTTAAGGTATTCATTGGTGGTTCCACCCAGCTGATGCTCAGTAGGTTCTGGGAGCTTCATGACTGCCTGGCTTCATGACTTGCTCATCAATGAACCATATATCCAGAAGGAAAGCATGGATCCATCCCATAGCAGTTGCTTTGGTGCCTCGTCTACAGCACAAAACAGCCTGGGGAGAGGAAGGCTGCTGCCTGCGAAATGCACCCCCTTTCATCTTTATGGGCATGCTAGAACATAAAACCAGGAGAGATATGACCTGAATAACCACATTACCTCTTTCAAAACAAAAAGGAGAGGAGGATGGAATACGGAGATTGATGTACAAAAGCGACACGCTAAATAAACAATCTACATAAATTTGCATTTGCATAGAAGCATTGTTATAAAATGTGGTCTTCATTAAAGAGAGGCTGATGATGTACCTTAGGAAGGCCTCACATGTGTGATTTCTGGTCATTTGGCTCTCTCATCTCTTTAAAGTCAAATTCTGTCTATGGAATATTTACCTTGTTTAAATAATGCAACAAAATCGCCTGAAATGAGAGCTTCTGAGATCTATTCATGACACTATTAAATGTGTGGTATAATTTACAGGCAGGGATGAAGATGTATGTTCACATGTGCCATTTCCAGGTTTCTTAGATACACAAGTCTCCTGGTGATAGGTTTTGGAAAAATCATTTAAAAGGGCATTCTGGCTTAGAACTAAATATTCTTTAATCCCAAAGGAAAATGAAACAAAGAATAATTGAGAGTGACCAAAAATAATTTCCTTTATAGAAGGAGGCAACAGTTGCTATTTTTCTTTCTCAACTCATGACTGAATAAATAAAAAGGAGAAATGGCTTTTAATAACAGTATGAGGGATTTAGGTTAGAAAAATGACAAGCCTTCTTTTAAGAAGATTGTTTTGTACAGGCTGTCATCTGTTCTGGTGTAAAGTGGTGGGAAAAAAGAGAATAGAATGGCTTGAGGTCCTTCCTAAAGAAGGAACAGGAGGAAAATAGTCCCAGCCTGGCTAAAGTCATTAGAAAGCACTGCCATACTGTGGAACAGTCATTGGAGTTAAAAGACTAGAATTCCAGACCCTGGTTTTTAATTACTAGCTGTGGGACCTTGGGTAAATTATTTCACTGCTCTGGACTTCATTTTTCTCAACTGTAAAACTGGAACATTGAACTAGAAAATATCTAAGGTTATCTTCAGTTCTAATAATTTTTTCGTTTGAGATTCCTTATGGCAAAAGATGAATACGTTATGGTTTGCCCGAGATGGTCCTGATTTGTGCCTATTGTCCTGGCATAATTATTAATAGAGCACAATTTCCTTCTTAAAATGTCTTGGTTTGGACCACAAATTATATAGTCATCCTAACCAGATTAGTTAACATAACAATTTTCACTTGAGATCAGCTTACATTGTTACCCACAATACTGATATTAACCAGAAATATTCAGCCAAACAACTAAGCTCTTCTTCCAAGAAACAGATATTAATAATGGTAATAATAATAGCTCTTGTTTATTGAGTTGGAATGTTTTCCAAGCATTAGCTAATGGAATCCTCATTACAACCCTAGAAGTCAGATGCTACTCATTTCTCTGTTACATTTGGGAGCATTGAGCCTCAAGAGGTTAAGGTAACTTGCCCAAGTCAGGATTTGAACCTAGGTCTCTCTGACTCCTGGGAACAAACATTTCAGCTTTCTACCATGGTGCTTGCAATATAATGTATTTTACTAATACCCCTAGCACCCTCAACCCACCAAGTACTTTGTGTTTAGCAGCCAATCTTCCTGGCTGAGAAAGCAAAGCCTTTGCAAGTTCCAAGCCATTCTATATGACATGAAGACTTACAGATAAAAATCTTCCAAAATCACTATGACTTTATATGAGCAACATTTTTTTTTCTTTCCAACAAAGATACTCAGACCCCTGGGTCATTGTGAAAGTCTTTGGGGCTCGAAACTTTCCGATATTTACTGAATAAGACCTGTCCAGAGATTATTGAGAAATTGTGATATTAATTAAACCATGATGTTCCTGTTACCCAGCAAGCAAACGGTTGAGTGGTAAAAGCAGTTCAGTGTCCTAAACTCATTTTCAAAGCGAAAGAGGGTCTGAACAAAATAAATGATTTGAATGCAAGACATAAACAACAAAACAGGCCTGCAAATGAGACCAGTAATGAGGCATCTGGGACCTTAGTTCTGCTTCTGATGCCTTTCAGGGCGAGCCTTGATGCTTTTCAGATTTTCAAAGAAAAATAAACTGGTGACAAAAGAATAGCAGCTGTGGGCACAATAAGGAAATTAGTTGGAGCAGATTTGTAATTAAGCACTGAAAATGGATCAGTATGATCCCTCCCTGTGTACAAGTACCTTTTGCTTTTTGCCTCTTCTCAAAATTCCATTTTTAACAAAATTAACACACACTTTAATCTTCAGTGAAGCATGTCCTGACCTGAGATATTAGCTAAAGACATTATTTTTTTTTTCTGGAAAAAACAAGACATTAGCTCACAAGAAGAACAGAACCCCATGAAATAAAACAACATTGACTTTGGGTTGATTTTTGTCATTTTATAACTTTAGAAAGACCGAAGTGCTTTCTCCACTCAAAAGATTGTATGTTTATGTATAATGAAGGGAGAGCGAAGGATCCTGGGGCATTGTGAGGATAATTAATTTTTATTTCCTAATATAAGATGAAGATTAAAATTTTATGATCTTCATAATTGTCCTGATGTTATTCCACAATCGCATCACAGCCAAATAAAGCTTAGGCTCTAAGGATATTATTATATGTTGAAAATGTTTTAGAAAATAGCAGTATTTTTGCATGGAATGAACTTTAGTGTTAAATATATTGATTATGTCTTCTAGGCTACAGATGGCCCCTAACCCCCAGCCGGATGAACCCTTGTGGCTTAATGTGGCATTTCATGTATGAGGTGCCCCAGCAGCTCTTAGAGGGAGACAGACCTAGACCCTTCTTGAACTGGAAATTAATGTGTCTCTCAGAGAAGCTGATTCCTACTTCCTGGTCCACCCTGGAGAGTGGGCCTTTCCTCTTGCTTCCTGGTTCCTATCCCCTCTTCCTGTTCTTCCTGTAAATCACTAAGCTTAGAGAAAAGGAGGATTGGGTCGACCCAGGTGTCCTGAATCATTAGGCACACTGGCTCCCCTGGGGGCCAACCAGACTCTCTGAGCTTTGACAGCAGTGAAAGGAGACAAGAAAGTAAATATCCTAGTGCCCCACTTAACCAGAGGTCAGATGTCCCCCAACCTCCGCCTTCTGGAATTCAGCTTGAGAAAGAGGAAGGAAGCAAAACAGGCTCGAAGCAGCGGAAACACCAGTCACAAATCAATGCACTTTAACTATGTCTGATTGACTCGTAATTAACACATACTCCTAACAAGGCAATTTAAGTAGTCTCTCAGCCCATAACGAATTAAAAGCAGAAAATTGGAGGGGGCCAACAAAGGAGGTAAAAGAGATTGGTAGGGATAACACTGAAGGCAGTAAGAAATGATGGCCAACAGCCTGACATCAAAGGAAGAGCCAGAAACAAGCCCCTTGAAAGTAGTCCCAGAATTAGCAGAATCAGCACTCCACAGCCATGTATGTCGGGCCAAACACATCTGGAAAGCCCCGAGGGCTCATTGTGATACTGAACAACATAGTTCCTGCTCTAAAAGCTGACACAACATGTGAGAAGGAGCCAGCTTGTGCAGAGACCTTGACCTCTTCCAGCTCCCACGGTTCTCCAATCAGAGAATGTTTGAGAATCACGCAGGGAGCTTGCTGGTAATAACAAACTGGAAGATTCTGACCAAAAACATCTGTATCCTCAGCCCAGGATCCTGCATTTTCACATGGCTCCACCCACTGCGATGCTAACACACAGTCCCACTTTCAAAATCACTGCTAACTCTTTCACTAAACTGGGAAACCGCTTAGGCCCTGATTCTTTTTTTAAATAAAAGGTCAATCATCTCTAAATTCCCTGACAACCAGACCTGCATAGAGCATATCCTAATTTTCTGATGAATGCCCATGCAGCTGCTGAGTGATGGAGGAAGCGTTTGTGAGGATGACTGACTGACCCCTTTTCTTAAAAAGAAGGCCTAGAAGAGTGTGTTCAATCAGTGTCTCTAACCTTTGAAAACTGCACATCCCGTCAGCAAAAATTTGGGGGGGCTCACTCTGTACAGATGTGTTTTTATTTATAATTTATACATGTGCTATTAAATAAATATATTGTTTATATAATAAAACATACCCCAAAATAAGATAAAGATTAAATTAGATGTTCTAATCTTTTCTTCACATATATCACTTTTAAGATGACTGGAATACATTTTAGAACAGATTCTATTCGGCATCCATTAGAATTTGAGCAATTTTAAGGGCACTTTTTGCTTAATTGGTCATGGTAGTCTCAAAGCCCAGCTCATGGTCCAGGAATGTCTTTGAATGAATAAATGTTTTGGGATTTGAAGTGGCTAAGCTTCAATGATCCGGAGTATTCATTTTATGGAATATCTCTTTCTTCCATGGGAGTCAACAAACACAGCATGACCACATGTAGAAAATAAAGGGTGAGACTGGGAAGTATTACTCATATTTGAAGAAACCACCTGTTAGAATTTAGGGAGTCTGATCAATATTTATGAAGTTCAGAAAACCCTCTCCAGGGCAGGGGAATGACTCATAGTTCATATAAAGGTAAAAGCATCAGTTCCATAACAGATATGTATTAAATACCATATGTGTCTATGAAGGGCTTTGTGTGTGTGTTGAAGACATTCTTTAGGAGGTCGTAGGGATTTCCTTTTCCAAGGATATGCTCTGTCAGATGCAATTTATTCAACTGATTTCTTCTTCTTTTTTTGTTGGGGGCGTTTTGGAAAACCAGGTAATATTTTTTAAATGCACTTTAAAAATGAATATATA
Source organism: Plecturocebus donacophilus (assembly GCA_004027715.1). Taxonomy (NCBI): domain Eukaryota; kingdom Metazoa; phylum Chordata; class Mammalia; order Primates; family Pitheciidae; genus Plecturocebus; species Plecturocebus donacophilus. Next base: position 35,299 of record PVKP010010010.1, on the reverse strand, counting down.
CTGCATCCTTTTTTATGCAAAAGTTTAAAATTTAAAACAGTTTAAAATTCTTTTGATTATATTCAGGGTACTTTGTGGCTTATGTCATGTGATGAGTGACTTTGCAAAGTCCTAAAGGTGTACATCTTTAGTATTCTGTTTGCCAAAGTGACCAAGACTGAATTATAGTTATCTGCCCACGAGTCATTGGCATGGCAGTCTCCTTAGTGAGTTGTAAGGATCACACTAGTCATTGCTGGGACTGTGAGAAGGAATTATCTGGGAAAGAAGAGGGTAGACCTCTCTTCGAAGAAATGGAAATGCTAATGGATACCTGCTTCACTTAGTCCAGGACTTCTCAAATCTTCTGTTTTTAGAACCTGTTTACATTCTTAAAGTTGTCTAAGGCTTCAGAGAGCTTATGTTTATCTAGGCTGTATCTATAAATATTAACTATGTTAGACATTAAAATTGAGAAATTTTCAAAATACAAGAATACTCATTCCATTAGCCATCAGAACAATGAAATCTTTGTCATATAGCCTCTAGAAAACTACACTGTAAATTCATGAGAGAAGAGTGAAAACAACAAATAACATTTTAGTTTATTATTAAAATAGTTTTAACTGCATAAACCCACAAAAAGAGTCTCAGGAACTCCCAGTTGCCCCTAGACTACACTTCGAGAACCACTGACTTATTCCATCCTAGGAGCAAAATCCTGACCTATGTCTGTGCCTGGCAGAAAGTGTCAACCAAGCTGTAAAAGTGACACCAGGCTAGTGCAGGTCGAACACTTTCATCTGGATGATGTCTGCCTTGGTGACAGCTGGTGGCCCACCAAATTATGATAAAGTACATACCACGATGTGCTGAATGTGGAGGACACGATATTTGTAAGAGTGACTTTTCACCTCCGGAATTTTTGGAACCAGTGACCTTCTCTTTTTGACATAACTCTTGATACAGTGACCAATGTTCCTATAAATTATTTGCTGTGGCCACCTCTGGAAATCATTAGCTTCTGGGTGTGGGTAAAGGATTCTGAAGGATAGATGCTCCAGGGCTCCGTCCTCGAGTTTCAGTAACAGGATTCTTTTGAACTGAGATCTTGACATTTCAGCAGGAACTTTCTGTTGTCAGAAACAGGGCAAAATAGGTATCATTTCCCTTAAGCAAATGTCTAACATTATATTACTTACATTTAGAGTCAATAAACACACAAATACTTGTTGAATGAATAAGTGAAATACGAAGCATGCCATCAATTAAATGTGATTAACTGTGGTCTTGGAAGGACAAATTATTTCTTAGGGCAGGATGGAGAACATTTTCCCCTTCTTCCAGTGAGAGAAAATGGTGGGGAGGACTCACTCCTCGTAGAGACATGTTAGTCATATTGGACATGAATCAGAGGACTGGGGACAGCACTGATGACAGTGTAAAATAAAAACATGGGGCACCTTGTTCAAAAAGCATTAAAGAAGTGCATTAAAGTTACCAAAATAGAAAACTTTTTTCTTTCTTCTACATTTTTTCTCTCCTCTTGTCATGATGTTACTTATTTGCTATCTGATGTCATTTTTAGTAAAGAAAAATTAAAGTCTGAAATTATTAGCATGAGTTTTCCATTTATCTTTATATTGTGCAATGCCAGTTTTAAATGAAAATATAAGAGCATGGGTGCAGAATCACTGATAGTCTACAATTTGGTTTTCATAGCTTATACATGCATAGGTATTTGATTCTTGCCAGAACAGTGAAAACACTACACAAAACTCCACTGTTTTTATTTCACTTCTTGAAACATGTGTATTCTACCACACTCTGGAAGCAGGTAGCTTCCATAACATTCTCATCTTGTATTCACTTTGAGTATCACTGAACTCTCACACAAGGTGGACCCACTAGAATTGCTGTGCTCATGAGGCATTACCAACAATACATATGAATGGGACAGCAAGAAACAATGGACACATATACTGTGTGTATCTTCTCTGCTCACATGTACATTCTATTGTCTCATCAGACTTTGCCTAAAAAGCACAAGTTCAAAGATAGAATCATGAAACATTTCAATATTGCAACATCTGAGAATTAACCAAGCACGGCACCCTCTCGAGCATGAGACCCTGTGGCACTGCATGGATCACATGTCCATGAAGCTGACTCTCACCTGGGATCATGCTACTGTGTGGAGAATGAAGGCTCATCTTGACCAGTGGAGAGCCATGCTTGAATTAGGGTGTGTGCAACTCTCCCAAGAAAATGGGATATCCAGCATCCCACAGGAGAACACTCCTCCTGCAGGGCCAGGGAGGCTAGAGAGCAGAAGAGGGAGCTCTAGATGTTTAGTTGGAGTACATGAAGAAAATGATTGAATTATTTTTTCTACTAACTACTTTCTTACCTCATTCTTTTAAAACTTCTGTGTATTATGCGTGTGTTTTCTGAATGCACAAAACACATTAACAAAGCACTATAGGCATATAATTTATAAATATGTAAATGCATATTGGTGGCTGTGCTCAAAGATGTTTAACTGATAGGAGTACCTGAAAGACAGCATGAGGAATGGGTCAAGGACGAAAGCGAAGGACCAAGGCGAGAAGGAGGCCCATTTTGTTTTACTTAGCAATGACTTCCTGCAAGTTATATACCATTGAACTCTTCTTACAGCACTATGAGGCAGTCCTATTATTCCCATTTTACAGACGAACAAATGGAGACCCGGAGAGTTACCTAAGTTGCTGAGGGTCACAGAGCTGATTATGGCCAGGTATGCCTATTGCGCTGATCACCTATAGATTGCAGCAGGCTGGGCACATAAAGAGAATCTGAGCAGAAATATCCCCATCAGTCAGAAACTAATGTTTTCCCTGTTTTACAGATGAGAAGACAAAAAATCAGAAGAAGGTGGTGGTGGCTGGAGCTTCCTGGGGGCAGAGATTGGGCACGTGGTGCATAGCAAAGTCTGGAGGGCAAGTGCAATCGCTGAGGTGGTTACCAGCATCCTGTGCAGGATAGATCCAGTTTCTAAAGGTTGGGGAAACCCTTCACCTGGAGATTGCCGGCCTTAGAAATGGGTAGACAAAACCTTTAGTCACTGGACTGGAAATTACAGGCTCAATTTATTTTACACAGCAAGCTCAAGGGCATAAAGAATCCAGTTTATGATGATCTCTTTGGTATTTGCAATATCCCTAAAAGGTAACAAAGCAGCCTCATCTCCTATTTACATCTACATGGAGCTAAGGAGCTGGGACATTGCCTTCCCGCTTATGATTGGGAGACATGCTGTTCAACTCCAAATCCCTGCACTGGCTCTGATACAGACTGCAAATAAGGCAGCTTCTCACTGTCTTTCCGTTTCTTATTTTACCTCATTTGGTTAAGCCCAGCCCGAGGAACTTCCGTTTTCTTATCTTGAACATCATGTACTGTTCCAGCCCACAGCCAGCCACCCAGGAAGGAAGCATTTTGTTCCTTTTAGACAGAGGATCTGGCCAGCCATATGGCCACGTTGTTGAAAGACTCTGTGAGTAACATTATCTTTATCGTGCTAAAAGAAGATCTATTAGAGCTTGAGAGTGCACAGCCCGTTAGAGTTTAATATTCATCTCTGGCCTGTTTACCTCACAACAAAGAAAAACTGCAGAGGCAAGGGAGAGGGAGGGTAAGGAGGAGAGAGAGCGAGAGAAGGGAGGGAACAAACCAAGCTTGGGCCTCTTTTCCTAACCATTTTGAGTTTTCCTAAATCCTATTGCAACTTAATAACGTCAACATGTTAGACCTCAATCTGTCTGATACTGTTGGGAATCTAAACTATGTTAATTCTTTATGGTAGTCAACTCATTATTCAAATTGGTATTAAATGCTTGCCATTTTTAATATTACATGAAAGATGTTTTTATTCTTTCTTTTTTGACTTTTATAACTTGGTTAAATATTCTGATGTCTACATAAAATATGGAGACATAAGAAGTTCCAGTAAATGCATTGCTTCAGCTAGCAAACATAAAAAGAAATTTGCATAGCGAATTATCTATCCTGTATTTTTATTTTCCTGAGATAACTGGCTTCTTGGAAACTATGTTTCAGGCTACCTATTGCTTTTGATTTACACTGCAGAGAATTTTGAAAAGTGCTAAATGAAATGGATCAAAAATATTTTAAGCGACTCAAAAGTGTGAAGAAATGTAACATGGAAAAAAAATGTCTAAATCTGTTCTACTTAAAAAGCTATGTCAAATAGAGATTTTTGCATTGGCAGTAAAAATGGCCTGGTTAATGAAGTATAGTAGGTAGAAGGAATTAAGTTGTGAATTGGATGGAAAAAATTACACACTTTTTCTTTCTGTTGTAGGAAGCTAAAACATATACATCTAATTCTAAACTATTATGAGTCATGGTGGGAGTGGAAGGCCCATGGGTGATCTAAAAGAGCACTTGTGTCTACTCATCTTTGGCATGTATATTTGCACATATATGGGACATTAGCAGGACTGATGAGAAAATGTATTATGTTTCAAATAAGAGTTTTACTTAGAAACTTGATTCTGTGTGACTGGCAAACTGTCTAGTGAGCTCTTTCTCAACCTGCCCAGCTCTCATCCTCTCCCTAGCCTAGAGGTAGATTTATTTCTCATATTGACATAAGGCACATGCTTCACTGAATTTCTCTATCTCCCTCTCCCTTGATCTACTATCTGTGCATCTTATTGATCTTCCCTGGACAGTCTCCGAGAATAAGGAGAAATGTTCCAGTAATGACAGCTGGTTCTTCCTGAGGGTTTACCCTGAGCTTTTCTGTTTACCTTACCTGAGCTCTTATATGTATTACAGCCCTTCATCTTCCCCATGATCTCATGAGGTTCTGTCAATATTCCAATTTAGAGCTGAGAAAACTGAGGTGCAGAAAAATTAAGCAACTTGCCCAAGGACACAAAGTTTATAAAAGGGGTACTGGGATTTCAACCCAGATAATCTACTTCCAAAGCATGTGCCCATAGCCAAATTTATTACTACCCCAACAAAATAAAAAGCATATATTGGCTGGAAATGAAGACAGAAGTATTATGACTTGAAGAGGGTAAAGAGGAAGGGGCTTCCGGGTTCAAATGATCTATTTCTTGATCTGGGTGGGTGCTGATTTACATGCACCTTGTGGAAAATTCATGGGACTGAATACTTATGATGCACTTTTATTTGTATTTATTATATTTCAATTACCTTAAAATAGAAAAAGCAAATGAACAAAAACAAAGAATTAAGGTATATGTATATGATCAATGATAAGTTGAATGCCCGTTGGGTATGAAATAATAATCTTGTTGAAAGAAGATCGATGGAACAGGGCTTACACAAAGGTGGCCTCTCGAGGAAGTTGAAAACATGCACCTGGGATCCAGAATGAGTTTAAGTCTAGGCCCTGCCACTGGTTAATTTTGAAGAAAATAAGTTGATCTCTGTCCATGTCTCAGTTTACTCTCCTGTATAACGAGATAGTTTAGTCTGACTTTACAAGGTAGGGTTAATTGAGCACATTTACATAAAGATTTAGAAGTGAAGTGAAGACAGTCTCCTCTTGTTGGATGCCAGGGGAGCCTCGGTAATCAGAATGTAGCAGCCGCTGCAGGGAAGGGAACATTGGGCTAGTAACTGTGATCCTTTCTCCTAAATAAATAAAATTGTAGGTATTTAAAAGCCATTTTGGTGGCAGGATCAAGGTGTGTTTTTTCTCCACGTAAAAGCCTTTTCATTCAAAACAAATTGTATGACCAGATGCAAGGTTAGCCAGCTGACACTAATAAATCCACTACGTTCACAAGTTCAGAAGGTGCAGACATTAGAGAGAGTACATTTCCTCCTACTCTTCCTTGTAAATCTTGTGTTCCATAAGTAAAATGCAGAAGCAAAAATGAATAAGCCTATGCAGTTCCCTAGAGTTTATGACAGAAGCCAAATTCCAGGAAGAAGCAAACCAGTTAAATTACATTTCTTGGATTAGATAAGACCGGTTTCTGTGTCTATCCATTGGCTTGATGTGTTGTAAACCTGTGAAGTCTGAAATCTTCGTTCCCTTCTTTTGTACCCTCCATCGCACTGAACTGGCCCACAAGCGTTTATAGGATACCTACTGTGTATATTCCTCTTCTGAGCCCTTCCATGTCTGATATCCTGACCTTGGTCACAAAGGCCCATTCTAATTGTGCCAATGGCCAGTTTTCTTGCCACAATTCTGTCAGAGCAGATAAATTAAACATGTCAGGTGACATGTGGAAGAAAAGGCTTTCTGATTTATTATAGAACTCTTTACGGATAAGAGTTATTTCTCTTGGCCTGATAGCTGCTCTCAGAGGCTTGATCACATTTCAAGGCACTGTAGCCATTTCCTTAAATATTCTGGGTTCTCAGATGTTCGAGTGCATATATCTCTCTGTGTATACACATCTGAATATAACTGGAAAACTGGAACAAGGTTGTTGCTGATTGCAAAGTAAGAAAGGAGGGAAAAAGTTAATCCCTGCTGTTCTCACTTCAATTACTTTAAGCTTCATTGCTGCTACCTCAGCTGGGGAAAGAAATTAGGGTCTCATTGCAATTAAAAAAACATTTAGACAAGTTTGAAAACATACTATTATTTGCAGAGGTGTATAGAAAGCTCTATTTTTTACCCATTTGTGTTTTCAAATAGGGTGCTATTGTATCTTTTTCTTCCCCTGATGTGGTTATTTATTTTTAAAAAAAGACCTAGTGGCATAGGAAGGTCAAATTTGGGGTGATCATTCTCCCTTTAGCTTTTCAGATGTCACATCCAGATGAAGTATAATTTAGGAAGCACAGAGCTGGGTGATGGGTCTTGCAGAGCTGCCTGTCTGTTGAACCTGGAAGAAAGTTTATCCCCAGCAAGATAATTTATGACACAAGAGTAGCTCAGCTCCCTGCAGGCAGCACAGCCTAAGTTCTCTAAGAACTTCTGGTTTATTGGAGAGAACTGTAAGTCTGGAGCCAGGATAAGTTATGGCTTTCCAGTGGCTTTCTCCTTTCTCTTTTGCCTTGTTGTGATATTTATTATTTGTGGATGGGGATGAGAGGGTTCACTCTGCCAACTTTTGAACCCTCTCTAAATTCATGGTTCTGAGTTTTGAACCATCCCTGAACCTTCCTGTATTTGAGTTTCTATTCTCTTAGCATTCTGCAGCTTCCTGTTTTGAATTGAGAAAGGCTTATTTTAAAAGGTGGAAACAATTCCTTAAACATCGAATAGCTTTTTTTAAAGTGCAACATATTTTGATGAGCCAAGTGTAAATGAATTGGAAACATATGCTCCAAATTTCTCCAGTTTACGCAGCAACTTCATGGCTGAATTACTGTTAGGTTTCTCTGGATTCAAAGTTGATAAGAAATGATAGGACAAAGGATGGAGAGGCCCACTTGTTCTTTTTTTTCCTACTGCTTTGTTCCTTCGTTTATGTAAAATGCGCTTTGGTTGAGTTCTAAGAGCTGGAGAGAAGAGGAGGGCTCAGGAGCCGTTTATAAGTAGGGTTTTGCCAACGAAAAACTCTGTATTAGGAAATAGGGCATTTTGGCTAAATATTTAAATTCTTGATGTGATGGCTGTAACCTTAGGAGGTAGAAATAACTTTGAAATCTGGGCTTCCTACCTCTCCACTGCATTGGAGCCTGTCTCATCCCCTTCACACCTGTAACTCATTTGCTGCTTCCTCCCCAAGCTTCAAGTCCTGTCCTTAAGAACCCTGAAAGGTTATTTGGATCTAGAGCTTTCTACCACCAGTTGCCTTAAATATGTCTTTTTGAAAGTAGGCCCTGTGGGTATTAGAGACAGCTCTGCAAAGGCGGCCTAGGAGAAAGCAGAGGAAGTCCTCCGCAATCCTGCTCTTCTGTGCTTACCATGTGAAAGGTGCCCAAAGCTGCTTCAACCTCAGGAGACTTGTAGGGGTACTTCAGCCTTTTTGGGGTCAGAGTACACGGCATGTGATATAAGAGATGCCCACGGGGTGACGTTCGGGATTTTATGTGATTGGAAGAGAGTAGCCATGAGGCCACAAACTGGACTGAGTCAAAGAAGAAACGTTTACTCTTCCTGCTAACATCCTCCAAGACATGTTTGGGAAAACGACTTGCCATTTTTCTGGGTTTGCCCATTTCCCCACTTGAAAATGATGGGCTCACAATGATTGCCACTCACTTGGTGAGGTGGGTGTGGGGTAAATGTGAGAATTTCTGCAGGGAGCTTAGGAATCCCTGGCTTCCAGGTTAGCATCTCTATAAAGCACTAAGCTCCAATAAAACACACTTGTAAGTGTGAGCCAGACGCTATGTGGGAAGCAGGTACATTTTGCGTGCAGTGAGCCACCAGCTCAAAATCTGCCTTCCACTCATTTGTAGAGAGGAAAACACAGTTTTTAAAAGTTACTTTGTGATGACAGAATGTGCTGAAAAGAAACTGCCAAGAAAATCCTTTGCCCAGCCCTGGCCCTGGTATCCCATGGCTAGCTGGGATTATCTAAAGTGGGTGTCCTTAGAGAGGGCAGGAATTCTCTTCCACCACAGACTGTTGAAACCTCCCCATTCGACTGTTTTAAAAGCTGCAGAGAATTAAAAATAGAAGCTTTTCAGAGGGAGGAGAGGGCCCCTTTGGGGGCACTTTATTTGCTTTGGTTTCTATCTCCCTCCCTGGAATGCAGTAAAAACCTGGAGAAGTCAGCACATAGAGTAGCCTTGCAGAGAAATGAAACCCCCTCATGCCAAAGTGAAGGCTGAGGGGCTCTTTCTGGGTTCTGGTTTTATAATCATTTCTGTTTATAGTAGAAAAGAAATATCCCCCTTCTTGAATTCAGCACATGGAGCCTTTTCTTCGCTGCCCCTCTCCTTATACAAACATCATAGGGCCTACTCCTTCAATGGGTTATTATTGAGCAGCTAATGTTAAATACAGGCAGACGCAGCCCGTTGAATGGGATGCCTGTGTCGCTCAGATGGTGAAAGTACCATTCATGCAGAGGAGGTGGTGAATGCACATGGTGGCCACCAGAGTCAAAATAGTTGGCTAAATGGGTAGGGAGCAGAATGACTTCCAAGCTGTTTTGAAAGTTCACTAGAGGGTGTGAAAGTGGCGGGGAGGAGAGGACCCAAAGGCAATCTGGAGGCCACTGGTCTCTGGAGCCCTGAGTTTAGCTGAGGTCCTGAGGAAATGAGAAGGGAGGGTATGACTTGGGTCCGAGAGCAGGCCTTTGGCTATTTCTCTTTCCTCCCTGTTGTCTCTCTTTCTCTCTCTGCCTCTTTCTCTCAAACACACACGGCCCTATGTTCTCCTAGTTCAGATTATATAAAACACCAGAACCATGCCAAGAAAGGAAGAATTCCAAGTGTTACTGTATTACTTTGTGAAATAATTTATTAGGGATCCCAGCGGGCCATCTGACCCCAGGACTTGAATCTCTTTCTCAGAAATCCCTGTGGGGAGAAGGCACAATAAAGAGGAGTAAATAAATACGGAGATGATGAATGCGCTGGCTTAGGGAAGAAGTGTTCCCAGAGCCATCCCAGACCTCACTCACACAGGTAAGTTGGGCTTCCTCTTACCACCTTCCTCCTCAGCACCTGCTTGGCACTGACGATGTGGTACGGTGGCACTGCAGGATGCTGTGGGGCTGTGTTCTGGTGAAGGGCCCTCTCTCACTTCAGAAGTGGAGCTTTGAGCTGGATCTGCTGGTGACTAGTTGAGGCCTTTGTGGCATTTTAGACGCTGAGATGGATATGCCTTAGCTACTTCCTTGCTAGGAAGCAAAATGTCTCTTCTCATGCTGCTGTGGAAAAGGGCTTATGAGAAGCATTCTACCTCTCTTTACCTAATAAGAGTGATTTGAAAACGAAAAAGTTAATGTTTTTGATGGGCACTGCCACACTCAGGTGTGACATACCTTTATTATTATGGTTATTGCCATGTCCCTGTGTGTTCATTATTTCCCCTGACATCACAGGGGTGAGTATGGTTTCCCTGGGAAAAGACACCAGTACAGACTGCTGATGAGGACATCCACGGGGCAGCACCAGACAGCCATTTTCAGCTGCAGGCATCCTCGTTCTATGGTGCTCCACTTCATTGCACTTTGCAGGTACTACATTTTTCACAAATTGAAGATTTGTGGCAACCCTGTGTCCAGCAAGTCTGTTGATGCCATTTTTCTAACAGTATATGCTCACTAGTGTCTGTGTGTCACATTTTGGTAACTCTCACAATATTTCAAACTATTACATGATTATTATATCTGTTTTGGTGATCCGTGATCTTTGATGTTATTATTATCATTGCTTTGGAGCACCATGAATTGTGCCCCTATAAGATGGTGAACTTCATTGATAAATTCTTTTCTGACTACCCCACTGCCAGCCATTCTGACCAGCCCTTCCTGACTCCCTCTCCTCAAGCCTCCCTGTTCCCTAAGACACAAAAATATTGAAATTAGGCTAATGAATAACCCTACATTGGCCTCTGAGTGTTCAAGTGAAAGGAAGAGTCACATATCTCTCCATCACAAGTTGAAATGATTAGGCGTAGTGAGGAAGGCATGCTTAAAGCTGAGATAGGCTGAAAGCTCGGACTCTCACACCACTCAGCCAAATTGTGAATGCGAAGGAACAGCTCTTGAAGGAAATTAAAATTGCTACTCCAGTGAACACATGAACGAAAGGAAAGTGAAACAGACTATTGCTGACAGGGAGAACGTTTGAGTGGTCTGGAGAGAAGATCGAACCAGCCACCACATTTTCTTGAACCAAAACCTAATCCAGAGCAAGGCTGTCACTCTCTTCAATTCTGTGAAGGCCAAGATTGGTAAGGAAACTACAAAAGCAAAGTCTGAAGCTGGCAGAGACTGGTTCATGAGGTTTAAGATGAGAAAGTACCTCCAAAACATGAAAGTACAAAATGAGCCAGCAAATGCTGATGGAGAAGCTGTAGGAAGTTATCCAGATCCAGCTAAGATCATTGAAGAGGGTGGCTACACTGAACACATGTTCAATGTAGATAAAACAGTTTTCTCTTGGAAAAAGATGCCATCCAGCACTTTAAAGCTAGAAAGATGAAGCCAAGACCTGGCTTCAGAGCTTCAGGGACAGGCTGACTCTCTTGTTAGGGGTAATGCAGTTGGTGACTTGAAGTTGAAGCCAGTACTCATCTACCATTCTAAAAGTCCCAAGGTCCTTAAGAATTATGCTAAATCTAGTCTGCCTGGGCTCTATAAATAAAACAACAAAGCCTGGATGACAGTGCCTCTGTCTACAGGATGGTTTACTGAATATTTTAAGTCCGCTGTTGAAAACTACTGCTCAGGAAAAAAAGATGCCTTTCAAAATATTACTGTTCATTGACAATGCACCTGGTCACCCAAGAGCTCTGATAGAGATGTACAAGATTAATGTTGTTTTCATGCCTGGTATTACCACATCCATTCTGATCAAGTATTTTCATCTCTCAAGACTTATCTAAGAAAAATATTTCATAAGGCTATAACTGCCATAGAAAGTAATTCCTCTGGTGGACCTGGGCAAAGCAAATTAGAAACCTTATGGAAGGAATTCACCATTCAGATGCCATTTAGAGCATTCATGAGTCATAGGAGGAGGTCAAAATATCAATATTAATGGGGGTTTGGAAGAAATTGATTTTAATTTTCACAGATGACTTTGAAGGGTTCAAGACATCAGTGGAGGAAGTCACTGGATGTGGTAGAAATAGCAAGAGAACTAGAATTGGAAGTGTACCCTGAAGATGTGACTGACTTGTTGGAAACTTGAATTGATGAGGAGTTGCTTATGGACGAGCAAAGAAAGTGGTTTCTACTCCTAGTGAAGATGTTGTGAATGTTGTTGAAATGACAACAAAGAATTTGGAATATTACAGAAGCTTGGTTGATAAACTAGTTGGCAGGGTTTGAAAGGATCGACTCCAATTTTTAAAGAAGTTCTACTATGGGTAAACTGCTATCAAACAGCATCATATGCTACAGAGAAATCTCTTGTGACAGGAAGAGTTCATTGATGTGGCAAACTTAAATGTTGTCTTATTTTAAGAAATTGTCATAGCCACTCCAGCCTTCAGCAGTCACCACCCCAATCTGTCACAGCCATCAACACTGAGGCTAGACCCTCTACCAGCAAAAGATGATAACTCACTGCAGGCTCAGATGATCATTAGCATTTTTTTAAATCAATAAGGTGTTTTTAATGAAGGTATGCACATTCTTTTTTAGACATATTATCCATTTAATAAACTACAGTATAGTGTAAACATAACTTCTGTATGCTGTGGGAAACCAAAACATTTTTGTGTGACATACTTTATTGCAGTAACTGGAACTGAATCTCTGAAATATGCCGGTATATCTTCCAAGATATGCCTCCGAGATATGCCTGTATAATTTCCTCAGGCATTGATCATGCTTCATTCCAGAGGGAGGATATCTGAGAACCTGGTCATCTTGAAAATAAGATAGTGATAAACCTAAAATGTTTTAATTAATATTCCAAACCCTGCAAAGCTTAGCTAGCTAGCCAATGTTTGATTTCTGTAGACTTGTGCTGTCCAGTAGCCACTGGCCATATATGGTCAGTAAAGCATATGAAATGTGGCTAGTCTAAATTAAGATGTGCTGTACGTGTAAAACATACACAGGCTTTTGAAGACATAGAATGAAAAAAAGAATGTAAAATATCTCATTGATATTTTTTCTTATTGATTATATGTTGAGATAATATTTTGCATTTAGTTATTTACATATTTTATTAAGCTTAATTGGAACCATTTCTATTACTATTTTAAAAATGTTGCTACTAGAAAATGTAAAATTAACTATGTGGCTGCATTTGTAGCTTGCATTATATTTCTACTGGACAGCACTGGTGTTATGGCCTTTATTAATAGACAGTGGGGGTATTGCTATTTGGAATTCAGTATTTCCTCCCCAGTTCACAACATCAAGGATGTGATTGGCCTTCATAGACTCTATTGTTGTATATATTGCCAGGGAAAGTTATGAAGCACTTTGACATAGATAAAATAAAAGTATCCTGTCTAACTAGACAGGGATATAGTTGAGGTTTCCTCCACCTTTTATTGTTCTTGAGCTTTTTCATAGTTTTGCAAGTTGTAGAAAACTGATGATGAAGAAAATAATTTTTATCAATAGAATTTAAATGTATTATGCCTGGTGGAATGTAATCGATCATTGCCTGCAGATAGATCCTTTTGTATCTTGTTGTAAATTATTTTTGGCATTCCTTATTGCCCATATATGTGTAGTTTGTTGAATTCTTCTTTGATCTGATGGTAGCATCTTATTCACTCCTTATTAGTTAATGAGCTAAATGAAATCTTGGAAACAAGGTCATTTTATCTTTTCATGAGTTGTCACAATTTTATCTTTTTCACAAGAGATTGGGTGTGTTCAGGGTGGTATGGTTGTGGACAATATTACCATTCCAAACAACATTACAGAATATAGGAATTTATGGTGGTCAAGATTAGCTGACCTGTTCTTTTTTCCTCCCTCCAACTGCTAGCCACTCCTTTGACTTGTTATTGAGCTACTTCTGGCACCCTGAGATGGAATATAGAGTGCATTTTTCTATAGAAAGTATTTTATCTGATGGTCATTTGCTGCTTAAACATTATTCATATATAAGGCAAGCTAAATTGTGGATTTTGTTATATAAGTAAAACTTCGATGTTGCATGGTTATGCAAATCTCCACAAGGCATAACTAAACATACATCAAAGCAACAACTTGAGGTGAGCCAGATCTAATCACATGAACAAGATGGGGAGTAGTTAAAAGAAAGAAAAGAAAGAAAGGAGAAAAGATAGACTAAGCTTTCCTTAGCTTTAACTTGGTAGGGTCTGATCCTGGAACAATAGCCCAGGATTCTAATGGTGATAGCACTTTCTTGACTCAGGTGTGATGTGTCCATCTCTTTTCTGCTGTACAAATGGCAGTCTTGGTGGCTAGCAGCACAAGGTAGGGTGATCTCCAGGCTGGTGCTGGTGTACCGGAAACTTCAAGGTGGCACCTGTGCTAAAAGACCTTTAGTTCTGAGAGAAGGGAAAGTGGAAGATAAACAAAGTATATAAACTGATGGTTTTGTTTCAAATGTAGGGAGATCAGTAGTAGAATATCTTTTTGGGGAGCAGTTCGAACTTTTAACAGGGTAATAGGCCTTCCTACTTTCCCTAATAAAGGTGGGTGCCAGGTAGTATGATATTTCCATGTTATATCCAGTACCTGGGATCATTTCCCAATGACATGTGCAGTAAAATGAGTCCTATTATCTGAATCCATAAATACTTTAGATGACCAATTGGAGGCACCTTTGTGTAATTAATCTGGATACTGTGGAATGGCCTTAAGCCTGGATTCCTTCCCCCGAGAGGTAAATTTTTAATAATTTATTAGTTTTCTTACATACTGAGCAATTGTCTGTAACCGCTTTATACAAGGTATAAATTTCTATGCACTGATAAACTCTGAGGACTGTGTCACACATGGCTTGGGGCCCCCAGTGTGTCCCTAGATACAGTTGGAAGCAGATTTCCCTCATAAGGGGTTTGGATAACGTTTCTCTCTGGTCTGGCAATATCCATTTTTCTTCTGAATTCTCTTTGGCACCTATTTTTGTTAGCTTTTAGACCAAGGAAAGCCAAACATCATTTTAAATTTGATGATGCTTCCTGTATGATTTTACACCAGGTAAACTAAGTTTCATCTTTGTATTAGTGTGCTATTAATGTTAAACTCAATTTTAAGGAAACTTTGTAGACATTTATCCAAATTTAATGTCTGACCATAAGATAAGATTTTTATGACCCTTTGTAACCCTGTATAATTTTTGCTAAATAGTGCCCTTTTTTAAAAAAACAAAAACAAAAAAACTGTTGTGTTTTTAATGTTCAGTTCACACAAAAACCTTTAACATTAGCCAACATGCTTACACACAGAATTTCCTTCATAATTAACATTTTAAAACTCACACCTTCAAAACAAAATATATTTTTTTACTTTTTTAAAATGTAGGTAGAAATCTACATTCTTATACCTCCTTATAATCCTTTCACCAAAAGTATATTTTATTTTCCTTACACACCTTGCACATAAACTGTTTCTTCAATAGTTTTACATTCAGGAGGGCTAATTACTTTTAAATTATACAACATTTCTTGCACAAATTTCCTTTTATATTTTTCGTGACTTTCACAGACAATCTTCAACTTTAACTTGTAAACATCTCTTTCTTTAAAGAGCCAGTTATTTTATTTCAGCACAAGAATTTGCCACAAGATTCTTGTTATATAAATTCTTTTTTTTTTTTTTTTAATGAAAACTGTTCTTTTACAAAGCAAACTTCTTCCATGTCTGTGGACTAGACTGCCGAAGGCCACAAGATTAGAAGTCAGGATAATAGGTGTTACACTGTTAACTTTTAGCAAAGTGTATAAATAAGTGTTGTCCTGCAATGCATTTGGGCCTTCTGTGGGTTACTAGGTTAAGGATTTTTGATAGGAAGGCTACTGCTTGTCAGTGGCCTCCGTGCCTTTAGGCAAGTATTTCTAAAGCTACGCCCTTGTTTACACTGACAAAAAGATGGAATGGCTGCTTAAGGAGGTAACCTTTCCACCTGTTGCATTTCTGATAATTGCCAAACAAGAGGCTTTAGCCTCTCTTGCCAGAGCTTTTTGTATAAGGGCTTTATTTTTAGAGCATAAGAGTCTGTCCCCAGACAGAGACTTCACAAACCCCTGGGGTAACACTGTCTATTGGTATTGCTATTTTCGACTTGAGTGAGGGTCTTCTCACTCAAAGGCAAATAGGTCCTGGCTGTCTTCTGCCAAAGGACAAGCCCAGAAGGCATCTTTTAAACCTATACTGCAAACTACTGGTGATTGTCATAGTATAAGGATTGCGAACAACAGGATTTAAGAAGCCTATCACGGAGAAGACGTTCCATTATCTATTATAGGTTTTTAATCTACCCTGGCTTTTAAAAGAATAGGTCACATTGCTTTCTCTTTACAACTTCTATCTCGTCCTTTCTCCTCTCTCTCTCTCTGACTTCCTTTGCTCCCTGTCAGTCTTTCTCCTCGGCCTTCTTTTTTCTGTCTCTCTCTCTTCAAAGTTCTTTTCAACTCTCCCTTGTGGTACTTGTTGACTTTCAGTCTCATGATAGTATTTAGCCTTAGCTGGAGTTTACCACCCGCTTTGGGCTGCATTCCCAAGCAACCCGACCTTGGGAAGACCTGGCCTGGTGTGCCGGGTGCCCCTATCAGCCTCATGCCGTCCACGGGCTAGACCTCAACCAAAAGAAATTGAGCCCCCCACAAGTGGTGCCAGGGCGCCCTCGGCCCCAGGATTTGGCAAGTGCTGCTGCCAGGGGGCTGCAACATTCAGGGGGTGAGCCACCTTCCCTGCCATCTGGGAGGGGTCGCAGTGGATATACGCCCAGGCTGCCGCTTGCCAGACCCTGCCCCTTCACGTGCTGTAGCCTGCCCATTCCGAGGAGGAGGAGGGGTGGTTGGGGAAGGAGGATGGGTGGAGGGGTCCTCAGGAATTGGGAGTTGGAAAGATCCGCAAGGCCACCGGCACAGCCTGACCCGCCTCAGAGGTGTTGAATCCTAGTAGATTGCGAGGAGCCCACCCGTTTACCTCAACGGTTTCATGCCCTCTTGAACTCTCTTTTAGAAGCTTTTTTATAAGGTTTATCTTTCTAGTTCTCTATTGTTTTGTAATTTCTTGTTACTATTTGGCCAATTGTTAGTGACAAAATGAAGTTTCAACATTTTCTGCCCAAGAGGATCCTCAAGACCTAGACCAGCATATTTTCCTGCATGTTTTCTTGGTGGGCTGCTTATTGTCCCACTGGGGGTCTTAGGTGGGAAATTTTTGATCCACTGTAGGTCAGTTTTGGCTGGGGGGATTGTTCACGTTCCTAGGCTCCCGTAGCAGCTCTACAGATTATACCTCTTTATTCCCGAGAAGAGGGGAAAGAGGAGTTCCGAATATATTTTTCCTTTCATTGCTCTAGCTCGCGTTTTTCCCACTTTCGGGGCAAGGCTCAATTTCCCTGACTGGAAATATCTCGCCTTTCGGAGTGAGGCTCAGTTTCCCTGACTGGAAATATCTCGCCTTTTGGAGTGACGCTCAAGTTCCCTTAATGGAAATATCTTGCCTTTTGAGGTAAGGCTTAATATCCCTGACTGGAAATATCTTGCCTTTTGGAGTGACCCTCAGTTTCCCTGACTGGAAATATCTCCCCTTTTGGAGTGAGGTTCAAGTTCCCCAACTGGAAATATCTTGCCTTTTGGGGTGAGGCTCAATTTCCCTGACTGGAAATATCTCGCCTTTTGGAGTGACGCTCAATTTCCCTTAATGGAAATATCTTGCCTTCGGGGTGAGGCTGAATTTCCCCTTGTCTGGTGGAGGACCCTTGGGCCCCCTCTCACCCCCACCCAGGCCCCAGCCACATGGAAAGTATTTAACTTCCCCATGTGGAGTGCCCCTCTTCCCTTGCACGGAAAGTCTCTTATCCCACCCCGCCTAGCATCCCGGCTCAGCACAAACAACCCCGGCTGACTCAACTCCAGCTCCCTTCCGCCCAGCAACCACCTAACCAATCACCACCCGTCCCATCAGCTCCCGCCTGACAGGCTTCCCGCCCGGGACCTAACCAATCACCACCCGCCCCGTCAGCTCTCCACCAACTTCCCACCCGGCAACCTGAACTGACCAATCGCCACCCGCCACCTCAGCTCTCCCACTCCCCCAGCTCCTCTACCCCTATAAAAATTGCAGAACAAAGAAAGCCGGCGTGAGACTGCTGACTCCCCCCCTGTGTACGAGTCTAGTCCGCCCGGAGACTCTCCAATAAAGCCTGAACTCCTCATTCGCCTGGTTTAATTCGGTCGCACCTTGGGGTTCAAGCAACGAGGGTCCGGGCAGGCCAGACACCCCTTACTATAAATTTCTTGCCTTTTGGGGTAAGGTTCACAGAAAGAGCAATGGCGGCCGCAAGCTTGGACAAGCGAGGAGGTATTTATGCCTGACAGGGGGAAGGGCGGGTCGTTCCTACTGCTGTGTTGTTCCTCTATTGGCTAGGGTTAGACTGCACAAGCTAGACTAATCCTGATAGGCTATTTTAAAGAGAGCAGGGATCCCAGCTGGAGGGACAGGGTGGGTGTTCTGGCAGGAAGGACGGTTATGGGAGGGTCAGAGCAGGTACTGGAACCGGTGATCAGGATGAGTCCGGATTTCTCAGAGCTTTTGTATAAGGGCTTTGTTTTTAGAGCATAAGAGGCTTTCCTCAGACAGAGACTCCACAAACCCCTGGGGTAACACTGTCTATTGGTATTGCTATTTTTGACCTGAGTGAGGGTCTTCTCACTTAAGGGCAAGTAGGTCCTGGCTGTCTTCTGCCAAAGGACAAGCCCAGAAGGCATCTTTTAAACCTATATTGTAAATTACTGGTGATTGTCATAGTATAAGGATTGGGAACAACAGGGTTTAAGAAGCTCATCACGGAGACGTTCCATTATCTATTATGGTTAAATTTACCCTGGCTTTTAAAAGAATAGGGCACATTGCTTTCTCTTTACTGCTTCTATCTCTTCCTTTTCTTCTCTGACTCCCTTTGTTTCCTGTCAGTCTTTCTCGTCTAGGCTTTGTTTTTTCTGTCTCTTTCTCTTCAAAGTTCTTTTCAACTCTCCCTTGTGGTACTTGTTGACTTTCAGTCTCATGCTGGTATTTAGCCTTAGCTGGAGTTTACCACCCGCTTTGGGCTGCATTCCCAAGCAACCCGACTTTGGGAAGACCTGGCCTGTTGCGCCGGGTGCCCCTATCAGCCTCATGCGGTCCACGGGCTGGACCTCAATGAGAAGAAATTGAGCCCCCCACAAGTGGTGCCAGGGCGCCCTCGGCCCCAGGATTTGGCAAGTGCTGCTGTCAGGGGGCTGCAACATTCAGGGGGTGAGCCACCTTCCCTGCCATCTGGGAGGGGTCGCAGTGGATATATGCTCAGGCTGCGGCTGGCCGGACCCCACCACTTCACGTGCTGTAGCCTGCCCACTCCGAGGAGGAGGAGGGGTGGAGGGGTCCTCAGGAATTGGGAATTGGAAAGATCCGCAAGGCCACCGGCACAGCCTGACCCGCCTCAGGGGTGTTGAATCCTCCTAGTAGATTGCGAGGAGCCCACCCGTTTACCTCAACGGTTTCATGCCCTCTTGAACTCTCTTTTAGAAGCTTTTTTATAAGGTTTATCTTTCTAGTTCTCTATTGTTTTGTAATTTCTTGTGAATATTTGGCCAATTGTTAGTGATAAAATGAAGTTTCAACATTTTCTGCCCAAGAGGATCCTCAAGACCTAAACAGCATATTTTCCTGCATGTTTTCTTGGTGGGCTGCTTATTGTCCCACCGGGGGTCTTAGGTGGGAAATTTCTGATCCACTGTAGGTCGGTTTTGGCTGGGGGGATTGTTCACGTTCCTAGGCTCCCGTAGCAGCTCTACAGATTATACCTCTTTCTCCTCGAGAAGAGGGGAAACAGGAGTTCCGAATATCTGTTTACTTTCATTGCTCTAGCTCATGTTTTTCCCACTTTGGGGGCAAGGCTCAATTTCCCTGACTGGAAATATCTCGCCTTTTGGAGTGAGGCTCAGTTTCCCTGACTGGAAATATCTTGCCTTTCGGAGTGAGGCTCAATTTCCCTGACTGGAAATTCTCGCCTTTCAGAGTGAGGCTCCGTTTCTCTGACTGGAAATATCTCCTCTTTTGGAGTGAGGCTCAAGTTCCCTAACTGGAAATATCTTGCCTTTTGGGGTAAGGCTCAATTTCCCTGAATGGAAATATCTCACCTTTTGGAGTGACGCTCAATTTCTCTTAATGGAAATATCTTGCCTTTGGGGTGAGGCTCAATTTCCCCTTACTAGAAATGTCTTTCCTTTTGGGGTAAGGCTCACAGAAAGAGCAATGGCGGCCGCAAGCTTGGACAAGTGTGGAGGTATTTATGCCTGACAGGGGGAAGGGCAGGTCGTTCCTACTGCTGTGTTGTTCCTCTATTGGCTAGGGTTAGACTGCACAAGCTAGACTAATCCTGATAGGCTATTTTAAAGAGAGCAGGGATCCCAGCTGGAGTGGCAGGGTGGGTGTTCTGGCAGGAAGGACGGTTATGGGAGGGTCAGAGCAGGTACTGGAACCGGTGATCAGGATGAGTCCGGATTTCTCAGAGCTTTTGTATAAGGGCTTTGTTTTTAGAGCATAAGAGGCTTTCCTCAGACAGAGACTCCACAAACCCCTGGGGTAACACTGTCTATTGGTATTGCTATTTTCGGCCTGAGTGAGAGTTTTCTCACTCAAGGGCAAGTAGGTCCTGGCTGTCTTCTGCCAAAGGACAAGCCCAGAAGGCATCTTTTAAACCTATTAGTGTAAACTACTGGTGATTGTCATAGTATAAGGATTGGGAACAATAGGGTTTAAGAAGCTCATCACGGAGAAGACGTTCCATTATCTGTTATACGTTTTAAATTTACCCTGGCTTTTAAAATAGGGCACATTGCTTCTCTTTACTGCTTCTATCTCTTCCTTTCTCTTCTCTCTCTCTGACTTCCTTTGTTTCTTGTCAGTCTTTCTCCTCTAGGCTTTCCTTTTTCTGTCTCTCTCCCTTCAAAGTTCTTTTCAATTTTCCCTTATGGTACTTGTTGACTTTCAGTCTCATGCTGGTATTTAGCCTTAGCTGGAGTTTACCACCCGCTTTGGGCTGCATTCCCAAGCAACCCGACGTTGGGAAGACCCGGCCTGGTGTGTGGAGTGCCCTTATCAGCCTCATACCGTCCACGGGCTGGACCTCAACCAGAAGGACTTGAGCCCCCCAACAAGTGGTGCCTGGGCTCTGTTAGCCCCAGGATTTGGTCAGTGCTGCTGCCGGGGGCTGCAACATTCAGGGGGTGAGCCACCTTCCCCGCCATCTGGGAGGGGTGGCAGTGGAAATGCACCCAGGCTGCGGCCAGCCGGAGCCTTCCCACTCCGAGGAGGAGGAGGGGCGGCGGGGGAGGGAGAGTGGGTGAAGGGTCCTGAGGAATTGGGGATGGGAAATATCCACCAGGCCACTGGCACCGCCTGACCCGCCTGAGGCGAGGTTGAATCCTCCGGGTGGACTGTGAGGAGCCCACCCGTTTGCCTCAATGGTTTCATGCCCTCTTGAACTCTCTGTTAGAAGCTTTTTTATGGGTTTATCTTCCTACTTATATATTTTTTTTTTTTTGTAATTTCTTGTTAATATTTGGCCAATTGTTAGTGACAAAATGAAGTTTCAACGTTTTCTGCCCAAGAGGATCCTCAAGACCTAGACCAGCATATTTTCCTGCATATTTTCTTGGTGGGCTGCTTATTGTCCCACTGGGGGTCTTGGGTGGGAAATTTTTGATCCACTGTAGGTCGGTTTTGGCTGGGGCAGTTGTTCACATTCCTAGGCTCCCGTAGCAGCTCTACAGATTATACCTCTTTCTTCCCCAAGAAGAGGGGAAAGAGGAGTTCTGAATATCTTTTTTCTTTCATTGCTCTAGCTCACGTTTTTCCCACTTTTGGGGCAAGGCTCAATTTCCCTGACTGGAAATATCTCGCCTTTCGGAGTGAGGCTCAGTTTCCCTGACTGGAAATATCTCGCCTTTTGGAGTGAGGCTCAAATTCCCTAACTGGAAATATCTCGCCTTTTAGAGTAAGGCTTAATTTCCCTGACTGGAAATATCTCGCCTTTTGGAGTGAAGCTCAATTTCCCTTAATGGAAATATCTTGCCTTTTGGGGTGAGGCTGAATTTCCCTCACTAGAAATTTCTTGCCTTTTGGGGTGAGGTTACAGACAGAGCAATGGCGGCGGCAAGCTTGGACAAGTGTGGAGACGTATTTATGCCTGACAGAGGGAAGAGGGGGGTCGTTCCTACTGCAGTGTTGTTCTCCTATTGGCTAGGGTTAGACTGCACAAGCTAGACTAATTCTGATTTGCTATTTTAAAGAAAGCAGGGATCCGAGCTGGAGTGGCAAGATGGGTGTTTTGGCGGGAAGGACGGTTATGGGTGGGTCAGAGCAGGTACTGGAGCAGGTGATTGGGATGAGTCAGGATGGAGCCTGGGAGGAGGGAAACAGGTGTGAGCTACTAATTAGAACCGTTGGAGAAGGTTGTTTACTCGAATATACAAGGACGTTAAGTTTTAAAATGGAGAATTAAGGAATAAGAGAGCTGAACATACTGACATACCGATTCTTTGAAGAGAAACTTGGATTTCAGTATAACATTTTGAATTTTGTTTGTCAACCAGAGCATCCTCCTATCCAGTGGAATATTTGAGTCTAAGAAAAAATGTTCTTCATTCCAAATAACGAAAGAGATACTTAGCACACTACTCGTTTGTAAGGCATGGTACAGTGGATATTGCTCAGGCACCCACTTACATAAAGTCCCCAGAGTTTAATGGTAACACGTGTTTAAAAGAGAGTTGTTCCTGCTGTTTGTTCTTGTGGGTTTGTTTTGCTTCATAAACATTTTTTTTTAAAGTCTCATTTTTATTTTACTTTGTTGTCTTTTTCCAATAAGAGCTGGTTTCCTTCAAAGCAAGGTAAGACAAGATGAGCCAGTCACATCAGTATATATTTAACAATTCCATTCATTACCATAAATAGAATGATTTCAGCAAACATGAGCAAATTTAAAATATGGAAATATAATTTCACATACTGTACTTTTTTAAAAATTTGGAAATATTACACTTAGGATGTATATATTTGATTTTTTTCTCTTTAAAAAAATAAGTTGCCTTTTTAGCAGAAATATCATTACATTTTGTGAGTATTGGCCTCCAGCATTTAAGTTTTTATAGAACATGAGGACGTGTACTGGTCTTTCATAAGCAGGGAAGTATGATTTTTTATACATCTGTAATTCTGAAGATGAAACATTCACTCTACTAATGCAGAAGAGTCCACTTATAAATTATGTTTTATAGACTTTTTTTTTTATATAAAGCAACCACCTTGGCAACTCCATTTAAAGTTTACTTACACAATATTCTCACCATATAATCTGCTCATATAGAATTATTTTCTTTCTAGTTTCTTTGAGAAGTAACATGAGGCTTTATGGCATGAGTAAAGCCCTTGACTAAGGTATTTTTAACACCATAATTTACCTGGGGATACAATCAAGAGAACCAAAATACATGCTTTTTATAATCTTCAGTTGTTTGAAGTCAGTTTTTGAAGTTTAACTTGACTGTACCTGCTTTTGATATTTTTATACTAAGAAGTGTTTTTAAAATTGTTAACAAATAAGAATATGAATTTATGCAACTATTTATTTCAGAAGAAAATAATATCTTTTTAATAAGTCAGTTTAATTAAATGAAAACCTGTGGTCAAAATTGAAAGATCTTTATGTGTTTTTTAATATATTCTTATTTTGAAAAGAATTGGTGGCTCATAATTCTCAATAAAACAAGGAAGAAAAACGGGCACATTGAGTCTTCTGCCATTATTCAAAAATAATAGAGTACTGTATTTAAAAAAGAAAACCAAGTTTTTAATTGCATAGAAAATTTATTTCTTATAAAAGAGCTTTACTCCTGGCCTATTTTCTACAAAAAGAAATTACTATATTATTTCGCTCTTTCTTTAGGATTTCTTTATGTAGGATTTCCCTCTCACATTGGTTTTACTTGTTTCGTCACTAAGAAAGTGTTCATTGCAGTGATGACTGATAGTTAAATTAATAGGTAGATACAGAGATGTAGATTCTTTCTGGAAAGCAAAGAATTGGGGAAATCTTTTCCAGAAAATAGTTTTACTTTTTATTAATCTTATGGCTTTTAAAAGTTAGTAAAATGATGATTTTTTTTGTCCTCTGCTGACCATTAAGGGCTAAAAAGATTTAGAAAAAAAGGTTACTATTTATTACATATGACTATACTACTTATCAATACTATTGACCACATAAATCATATCACATACTATTTATGACATATGGCTTCATATGTAAAGAGAGTGTTAATTGTTAACATGCCCATTATTCATGTGAAAAACAGTTAAGGGTTACATTCAGGAGGTACAGAATACTTCAGCTATTTTTAATATGGGAGTCAGGCAATTCATAAAATGCCTGAATTGATAGGCGATGTTTTATATTGGCTTTTTGCTTGGAAGAGGAATCTTCATCAGAGTTTCAAAAGTACCTTTGCCCATCTCCCTTAGAAAAAGTTCAGAATGACTTAGCAGGATTGCTAAAGCTTCCTGCTTGTCTCTTTAACATATAGATGAAATTGAACATTTTAAAGAACATCTGAGTGTTTTGTTCATATGATGTCCAGTGCAATCCAAAGACTACACCTTCCATAAAGACTTTTGGCAGTGTAGATAAACCGAAAAAGGCATAGTGCTTTTGCATGCTGGCTCAGGCCCTCTTCTCAAAATCTAAGGTCACTTTTCTTTTGAGCACCATGCCATCTTGCCTGCTGGTCCTTAGTCTTTTCACCCTCCTTCTTCTGAATTAGCTAAAGAAAACCATGGCACTTCTGCCTTCTAGAGGGTTGGATAATTCCAACTCCATTGATAGAAATGCAGTTTCTATCAATGTGATCCATTTAAGAATGCAATCCATATACATTCACGTAATGGATCTGTGTTAGAAATAAATTATTAAAGGAATATTGTGCTGTTGATAAGGGGTTTTATTAATTTACAAACTCAGAACTCCAGTATTTATATCAAGTACATGAATAAGAAAGTGATGAATCATTTACAGTCAACCCTGATAGAGACAATGTTATCAAAGTCTATATTTGCCATTCAAAAAGTTTATCCACACTTGACTTTAATTTCTGTTCTTAAAAACTTTCTCTATATCCTAAAATAAAGCCATGGCTTTATTTGCAGGTGAACAGAAATTGTAGGAAATTACAAAGCAACCTCTTAATAATGAACATTTTGACAGGAAAATGTATCTGATCTACAAGGAAAGGTGTTGGAAGAGATAGGAAATGGCAGGAGAATTGTCTCAAAAACAAGTTTGAGTTCTTTTGACAACAATATCTCCCAGTTTATGAAATATAGAGAATTCTGCTCAAGAAATAAGGAAGTTTTGGAGACATAATCAGAAAGAGAGAAATGCAGACAAAGAAGTTGTTCAAACTAGCTCACTTCTCATTATGCTATTTTCAGAATTTTTCTCTACATCTCACACTAAAAACAACCCTGTGCAAAAGACAAACCTTTTCCAGATGTTTTGGTGAATTCACTTTTTTTCTCCATGGAAAATAATAACCAGTTTTTGTTTAAGGCTTTACAGTTTAAAAAGCATGTACTTTTAATATTTATAATAATTTAATGTTTAGAAAAATTTCTTAAAATTGCTATTATTTTTATTTACTATTATACTTTTTCAAATAAGACAACTGAAATTCAGCCTCTTTTTAACCATCTAGGTAGTAAGCAGTGGAAGAGGCACTTTAAAATTCAAATTATTAAACTCCCAATTCTCTGCCTTTCTTCCTCCTTTTGGATGACAATACGGTAAAATGAGACAAGCATGTTTTAATAAATTTTATTTGCTTTTTTGAGTAAGAACTTGGAGAAATCTAATATGTCATTTGGTGTATTCTTAAAAATCCTTTGCTTGAAGAATCTAGTGACTTTTATGCCTTCGGATTTATATATTATTTGTACCATTTTGAAATATTTAGGAAAGGAGAGAATGTAATTATTTGCCATGAAAATAACACCATCAGGCCAGGAGTTGATGCCAACCAAAGCATCCTATTGCCCTATACACTGTTGCTGGCCTTGATGACAGTTGAGGATTCGAAGAAGTGCAATCAGCTAGGGTTGTGTAGATTTCAGCTGGAATCTGTGCTGTTCCTTCAGGGTGCACCAGGGGCCTTCCTCCTCCCCTCACTTTCTTCCATTCTCCACTCAGTAGCTTCAGAGGTTGATATGAATTCAGCGCGGGCAAGCAAATGTTTGTTTGTAACATGAACACTGACCATTTCTATCTTACAATCGAGAGAAGGGAAGCAAAGAGAGGTTGCCAGACATCTATAGCAAATCAAAAGAGGATGTCGGGATCGTTTGATGATGCCAAATGCTTGCTACTGATGGCTTTTTCTCCTGAAGTAACTTTTAGCTAAATTTACAGATATTCAGAGGAAAAAACTTCCATACCAATGTTTTCCCCCAAAGATCAGGCTCCCTTCCCACCTCAGAATGGCTTCTCACTAATACAGTAATTTTTCAACAACAGATGGGTCTGTAAGTGGAAAGAGACCTTGTCATTGGTCCAGTGGCATGAGGACTTCTTCAAATGCACATGTGGTTCTGACAGCCATAGAGGGACCACATGATCTTGATGCAATTCCTCTTTAATGAGCCGACTCTTCATCAACCTTGATGTTCAAGCACCCATGTTTAAGATGCCGGCCTCCAGCAAAACCAGCATGAGTGCCACAGAGCTTTGTGGAGACTCGCCAACATTACAGGCCAGCGTTTGGGAGAGGATAGTGATTATGTGATTTCGATTTCATACCATCTGTCCCCAGATTTCTTTCACTACCAGGCTGGCCCCTGGCTTTGGAAGGCAGTCAAAATCTAGGGTTCTGGAATTCACTGTTTGGAATTCAAAGGAGCAGGCATCCCCAACCTCTTCATGGCTGGATGTTGCCATAGAGAATTGGACTGAGATGACTGGCTTCCAGCAAGATATGTACTTGAAAGTCCTCATGAAAGCGTGTTAAGCCTTCAGAAGCTGGCTCTGTGTCTGAGAGGCTGGCCAAAAGATGTCAGATCACTCCAAGGGTGAGAGAGAACATAAGCAACCGAGGAAAAGGATGGAAGAGACACGCTAATGTTCTTCTCAATAGAAGCATTCTTTTTTCTTGCGAGACCATCAGCCTCATTATTTGTTATCAGACTGTGACCACCCTTCATCCCCTTTCTCCAGCAGGAGCTCATCATTCCAATAAGAACCTAAACCACAAAGCACAAACAAGAAAAATATGGCTTTTTGTTTTTGGCTAGAGGGTCAGAGGTTTTTTTCTTTTTCTTTTTTAATGCTGGCTTATTTTATACAGGCTCTTGAATGATTATTTTCTTTGCTCCTAGGCGATCTAGATTAATTGATACAGTAAAGATCTGGAAGCCCTAAAATGTTGGGTCAATTCCCAACTCCAACACAAAGAAGCTAAACAACCTGCAAGAGAATAGGTAGAAAAATCAACCACAATTTTCCTATCTGCAAAATAGAGTAGGGGTGCCACTTGGAAGCTGTGTGACATTTTAGAAACCTTGTGTTGTTCGTGCTAATTACTCACCAGTTGGCGTTCCAGATCATGCCTCTTGACATCAGTAGCTTGATTGCTAACACGATGATGATACTGGTTTCACTTTTAAATATGGGTTTCAAAAGTATAAGTTTTTATAGTCATCAGAGAAACAATATTGGATGTGGGGGGAGAAAAAAAAACCTCAGGCAGAAATCCAGATGTCAATCTCCCTCATTTCACAATGAGGAAGCTGAGGCCCAGAGGGCTGAGTGACCTGCCCAAGGCCACAGTCAGAGTTAGAGCTGTGCCAGGCCCAGGACGTGAAGCTTTCCTTTTGATCAACATCACATTTCATAAGCCAGCTTGCCTTTTATATGCCAGCTTGCCTTTTCCCCAGTGATTTCTGGGGAAAGGATTTCTCATGACATGGATTTTTCACGGCCCTAGACGGGTGATTTTGGGCAATGTAGAAAGGTGCCTTTTGATCTAGCTGCTTCCCCATCAAGTACAACACTGCTTCCTCAATGGCAGAATAGCCGGTCTCTCCTATCAGTCGCTGAAGTCTTAGAAGACATGAAAATAAACAAAGCCTGACAACTCTGTTCCCTGTGTTATGACCTGTTCACCTCCCCTGCCACTTCCAACTTTGCTTCTCCCTGAGTAGCCCCAACGTTATTTAAGTCAGCAGGGCTTTCAGAAGTCAGGCAGTGCGGAGGCTGCCAGAAGGAACGCTTGCGTGGCAGGCTCATATGGGTCTGAGCTCTTTAAACTCTGGGTCATGACTGGCATAGAAGGGGCTCCTGCTGCTCTTCAAATTGCTCTTGGTCTCAAAACTTCCTTCCAGTGGTTCCCTCCCTTATGCTCAAACACTTCATGCTCTGGAATCACTGAGGGTCTCACGCTGATAAATACTATTTTTTGAAGCACTCAGGAGTCTCCTTTATTCTGAAATGTTCCAGTAGACAGCTTTAACAAGAATATGGGTAACTTCTTTAAAAAAGTGTAAGCCCTGGACAGGCGCAGTGGTTCATGCCTGTAATCCTAGTACTTTGGGAGGCTGAGGCAAGCAGATCACAAGGTCAGGAGATACAGACTATCCTGGCCAACGTGGTGAAACCCTGTTTCTACTAAAAATAAAAAATTAGCTGGATGTGGTGGCTCGCACCTGTAGTCCGAGCTACTCAGGAGCCTGAGACAGGAGAATTGCTTGAACCCAGGAGGTGGAGGCTGCAGTGAGGTGAGACCAAGCCACTGCACACTAGCCTGGGCAACAGAGCAAGACTCTATCTCAAAAAGAAAAAGAAAAAGAGCCTAACTTAAAGTTGACTGTGAATGACAATAGCAATCTGACCTCCAGTTCATTAAAAAAATACCCATATGTTCACAGAAGATTTTTTCATAATAGTGGCAAAGTGGAAGTGACCCAAATGAATGCCTATCAGTGGATGCCTGGGTGAACAAAATATGGTATATCTATACTATGGAATATTACTTGCAATGATAAAAAGGATTGCTACATGCTATATGAACACATCTCAAAGTTATGCAAAGTAAAAAAGGTCAGACCACATACTGTATGATTCCATGTATATAAAATGTCCAGAAAAAGCAAATCTATAGAGACAGAAAAATTAGTGACTGCCATGGGCCAGAGGTGGGAACAGGGAGGGACTGCAAATGGGCACGAGGTTTATTTTGGGGGTGATGGAATTGCTCTATAGTTAGATTGCAGTGATGGTTGCACAACTCTGAATATTTATGAAAAAATCATTGAGTTATAGACTTCAAAATGGTGAGTTTTATGGTATGTAAATAGTACCTCCATAAAACTGTGCAAATGAACAACCATGTAACAGACACGCCAGCTCCTAGCAGGAAGGACATCTTTGGAGTAGAGGGATATCTGGTGTGGTTGGGCCACCAGACAAATTCAGCCATACCTTTCCCCTCACCCTGACTGCTCCTCATGAAGGGTGACCTTCAAGTCCGGCAGGAGCCTTTGACATGATGCAACGATTTATTAAATAGACAGGCTGCCCTTATGAGGTGAAGTCTGACAAAGCCGCGGTTCAGGAACATCTGCATTCAAAGTGAAAAAGCGATGGCAGCCGCAACGATTTAGATCTGCAATTAAGACGTTTAAAGTGTTTGGGGCTGACAAGGAGTTAAAGTAAATGTTGATTCAGTTGTAAAGTCTTCAAAGATTTAGGCTTGCAAAAGGGCCTTGCACAACTGTAGGATTTTATTTATTCATGGATTATTACTGACTTTAGAATATTCTTTTTTCTCCCCCCAGCAGAACTTTTCCAACCAGCAGTGGGACCCTTAGCAGGGGAGACTGGAAACATGTTTGAATAATACATTCAGGATAATTTTCAAAAAAATCACGATTTAACGAGTACCATATTCTCTCCAATTTTCCCTTATACATGATTCACCATTTTGAAGATACTGATGTATAAAGAATGCAGTGAATGTGGCAAAAGTTGAAGATAGCCCCTGTGGATAAGCCCTAATGGACATCATCCTGAAATAATACATACAGCTCAACCCCTAGACATGTGTCTTCAATTTAAAATAATTCAGCAATCATGTTCAACCAGAACCTGATTACACAAAATGGGACTTTTTAACTCCCAGACTTGGATCAAATTTTGGAGCCTACAAAAAAGTGAGGGGTTGGGGAGTGGAGGGGTGGCAAAGATAATACGTGCCATGTTTATATATTCCAGATATAGTGATTAAATGATACATACACTTGCCTGGCGCGGTGGCTCACACCTGTAATCCCAGCTCTTTGAGAGGTCGAGGCGGGCAGGTCACCTGAGGTAGGGAGGTCCAGACCAGGCTGACCAACATGAACCCAATCTCTACTAAAAATGCAAAATTAGCCCGGCATGGTGGTGCATGCCTATAATCCCAGCTACTCAGAAGGCTGAGGGAGGAGAATCGCTTGAACCTGGGAGGCTGAGGTTGCAGTCAGCTGAGATCACTCCATTGCACTCCAGCCTGGGCAACAAGTGCAAAACTCCATCTCAAAAAAAAAAAAAAAAGAATTCCACACACAAATTTAACCATTTCTTTGAGCTTATCAAGGCACCTAGTGTCCTTTTTCTACCTGTAAATATTTTCCTTCCTTTAAGAGAACTTGCGTGAAAGTCCTGACTCTGACTGGGATGCAAAAGAAAAAACGCTGAACATTAAGTTGAGCCTCTGTCAGAATATTGTGGCTTTCAAGCCACTGAACTATATAGTCTTATTCTCTACTTTTTCAGAGGTTCAGGAGGGAAGGGGACTGAACAGAGTTAGCTTTCTTGGGTGGCACAGAGGACCTAGTACAGGACCCAGAAAATGGTATCCACTGTAGTTCTTGGAAGTGCTTGTCTTTCTTTTCACGTTTTATTTTGTTGCTGGCTGCCTTCTCTTCTCACCTATGATAATGTGGGTCCCCTTCCATAAAGGCAAGTAGAGCCCCCGTCTGTATTGTGATTTCTGAGATGCTAAGAGGTCCCCAATCCTTCTTCTTGATAGGCTGCCTAATAGGTGAACTGCCACTATATTAAGTACTTATTTCTTCAAATCCTTGTGTTCAGAAGTAGTGTTTGGTGAATCTCAAGCAATGGTCTCTAGGGATAAGATTCCAGATTAAATACAAAACAGCCAGGTCAATTTGAGTTTCAAATAAACTACAAACATTGACTGCATCACTAGAAGAAGAATGATGCGTCAGTTCATTTTACTCAAGCAACGTTATTAAAGCTTGCTTCCCAAGATGGGATGCTCTAAAAATTAGGCACCATAAACCTGGATATATTAGAAATAAAGCTTTGTGTTTTTAAATAAATGCACATATTTAAAATGGACGGTTTTCTTTTCACGTTGATCATGTTTCTGCTTTTCCTTTTGTTCCTCTTGTGTACAGATCTTTCTGCATTGAAATAAGAAAGTTGAGCCGTTTCTGGGTCCGAGCTGTGGGAACAGCTCCTGTTGCTGTAGATTCTGACTTCTGGGTCTTGGGGCAGGGGGTGGCCAGCAAGCTAAGCTGTACCGAGGGTGTGCCGGACCAGGGGCTGAAGTGGTGTTGGAGCAGGCACAGACTGGTTTGTCTCAAGAAGTATGTTACTAAATACGAAATGGCAAAATCTGCAAGTGGGTTTACTTTTCCCCCCATAGATTAGAATGGATTCAATATTATCTCTTTATTAGCTTCACTTTTAATCACTTGCATAGCAAGTAGGACAGAAAGGTGGCTTGAAAGTCGATAATTTGAGAAATCCAGATAAATTGACTTTGCCCACAACCATCTGTTGTTATTCATGTGAATATCAACTGTCATGTATGCTGGGGCAAAAGAGAAGATTAAGATTCACTGTTCTCAGATACTTCCAGGAGAGGAAACCCAGGGTTGAACCTTTTTAGCCTTCTATGGTAAAATTTCCTGCTCTGTGGGTGTCCCAAAGCTTTTTTCAGTTTCCTAAACTCCTGTATTCGAGAAGCCATTTTCTCTTCTTTCTCGTCCTTCCTTGACAAAGCAAAATATATTCTCATTGTCTATTCTATGTGTCATCCAGGCTTGGTTCCTGTCCTCACAGAGCCTATAGTTCAAATAAAGGAGAGGTAGCATTTTATGAGGGAATTAAAGGCACAAGATTCTGAAAGTCAATTAAAAGAGTCGAGAGGGAGGGGTCAGGAGAACAGGAGAGCACCCTGGGTACTGCGTAGAAACACAGATCAGTGGGTGGAAACCACCACAGTGGTAACACCAATCAGTGGATAGAAACCAATGACAGCAGGTATATGAGGATTGGAAAATTTGGTGCATTGTAAAGTTTTCAAAATATGAGGTCCTTTCTGTCCGCCGGGGATGGGAGTTGTCTCTGTATATCAACCATGGAAGAGCTGTTTTGAGACATTATACTTTGGTCTACGTGGGTAGACTTGATGCAGCCGTGTTTCCAAGGAAAGGAAAGGACAGCTTTTTTTGTTGTTATATTTAGTAGTAGATGTCGTACCATGGAATGATGCAGATTTCATGCAGATACTCTTAGATCTTGGTCCCAGGACTCACTCATTCTTCCTTATATGAGCATTGGTAGTTACAGGTTTTACCCTTCCTTTAACTGTAAGTCCTTTGAAGGCAAAAACTGTATCCAATTTGTCACTGTCTCCTAACAGTACTTATGAGTGTCTGATGCATCACAGGAAGTTTGTAAATGTTTGGGTGAATAAAGGGAAAACAAAAACAAAGAACCCTTTCTTTTGCTTTAATAAAAATATTTTCACTACTTTCCACTGGCATGTTGTAGATATATTCTAAGAAACAGTCTCCTCAAATTATGGCTTCAATAACCATGAAAAATCAATTTCCTAATGAATTATTTTCTAGAAAGCACCACACACACACATGCACACACATCAATAAAAAAGTAATTTGTGAGTTTAAGAACTATAGGATAATAACAGGTGATCCATATGAAGTTAGGACAGCTTGTAAGGCCAGGGAGGGCATGAGGAAACAAAACACACAGATCATCTTCAAACCACAGAAGCTCAGACTTCTCTGGGTCTAAAAGTTGACGATCAGTGAAAAGCCCACTGATAATTGAGTTTTACCTCCTCTTATTCTGTATAATCCCTTTTCCGGTGAGAGCAGAGCTGTCATGGACAATGTAGTACTTCATCAAATCTGAGAGGCCATTGATTGTAAGACAGCATTGTTTTAGGTACCATTAAGAAAGAAAGAAAGAAAAGAAAGAAAGAAAGGAAAGAAAGAAAGAAAGAAAGAAAACCTTGCCAAGTAAACTCGGAGACATTCAAATGTTGAAAAATAAACGTTTCAGAATCTGTGAAATACAGACAATTCTCCCTAATGCTTGGCCCAGGGCTTTGCATACCACAGGTGGTCCATAAGCATTTGTTGAATGAGTGAATAATGTTGACAAGCAGAAATGCCTGGTTTATAAGGCCTAGAGCCCATCTCTGAGAACAGCAGGCTGGATCGCTTTTTGATGTTTTAAGTAATCACTGAGAGAACAGGTGAGCGATTGCTCTTCTGATTGCTAAGAACAAAACAAAACACAAAACTAACAAAAAACAGAGTTGCAGAACTGCATCCTGTTGACATACCCCTAGAGGAGTCAGGCTGAGCATACTGTTCAGTAAGAAACAGTGATTTTTGCATCCCACTGTTCCAGTCACACAGGGACCTTTTTCTGAATCATCAAAGAAGGGATTATTTTGTCTAAGAATGGGCAAATTAATGTGTGAATGTGTGTAGGCTAAGGAAGGCAGGTAGATAGAAATACATGAAAGAGTAAAAAATTCCTTAAATAAAGCTTGCTGAGTTTAACACATGCATCATTCATACATCAGAAAACAGTATACACTTGTGACTCTGTACCTACAGACCTCAGAATTGCAGCTTGCAGCTCCATGTCTCCTCACAGTGATAAATATGAGCAATATTAATGTCATCTTCTAAGCCCCCAAAAATATAGCTGACTCTGTTCAACAGAGCTGATCAGACTGCTGCAGATAAATCATATTCAGATCAGAACTCTATGTACACATAATCTTTGGGGCATTTGCAAAGTCTAGGGGCACGCAGTGACAGATCTGGATTATTGATATCACTTCATAGCCTGTTCTACTTAAGTTTTCTTTTTCTTCTACCAGTAATAAAGATAGAATCTCTGATATTAACCTTATAAATTGGCTTCTAGTTTATCTTTTCAGAGGTGCCACCAGAGAACCAAGAAGCAATTTCAATTAAGAGTAGAATTATAATTTTGGAACGTATCTTTTGAAATGTCATTTTTTATTTTTTACTTATTTTCTAAAATGGTTGTACAACTCTCTTAAGACCATTTCAATTTTCAGGAGGTGACTGCAAGAGTCTCACTGGGCTTATCTGACTGCATCAAACAAGGTCAGGGCTTAAGAATTCATCCACTGCCAGGCTCTTCAACAGGCGGATCTGTACCTGATTCCAGTGGGTATTTCCCTAGGACCTGGCACAGGTTTTTGAGACTAGTATCTGCTCAACTGAAGTTTATTAAGTAAATGAATGATGAATACATGATGCTAAGAAGCACAATCCTCTTGGTACCAATGCAGCAATTAAAGACTTTTAGAGTATATAAATTTTTCTTTCTAAAATGCATTCTGAGGAGAGTAGATAGGTATTAATGCAAGAAAACAAACTTGAGTCCAAAAAAATTGTTGAGCATCAGTGGATTCAGCAAGGATTCTTAATCTCTTTTTCTTAGATTTCCCTGAAAGAATTTTGCAACTAGGGACTCTGTCACACTTTTAAGTTAGCATTGAAGTTTTAAATCACAAGTTGTAACAGTTACAAAGGACGCAATTTCTGGCATGTTTGACAGTTACGAAGGTCACAATTTCTGGTGCATTTCTACTGTTACATTACTCTTTTATTTTCTGAGATGGAGTCTTGCTCTGTCACCCGGGCTGGAGTGCAGGGGCGTGATCTCGGTTCACTGCAACCTCCGCCTCCCGGGTTCAAGCAATTCTCCTGCCTCAGCCTCCTGAGTATCTGGGATTATGGGCATGTACAACCATGCCCAGCTAATTCTCTTGTATTTTAAGCAGAGATGGTTTCACTATGTTGGCCAGGCTGGTCTCAAACTTCTGGTCTTAATGATCCTCTGCCCACCTTGGCCTCCCAAAGTGCTGGGATTACAGGCATGAGCCACTGCGCCTGGCCTATATTACTCTTTTAAATGTATCCACAGAATCTAAGTATCATAACAATTTGATGTCTATCTCACTATTTTTAAAAAGTATAGAAACAAGCTCTTGAAATGTTACATTTCTTTATCTCTGTAAATGCATTCTTTATATGCTCCTTCTCCCTTATGATTTTATCTTAATGAAATGTATTTTCATGCTTAAAAGACTTTGCTTTACTTCTGTGCAACAAAAATACGTATCTAA
>PVKP010010009.1:0-66094 GCA_004027715.1 Plecturocebus donacophilus | reverse complement strand
TATCGGTAAGTGTGGCGTCCACTGGCTCTCTGCGCTTTTACTGGGAGCTGCAATCCTGAGCTGCTAGTGATCGTCACATTATATTTTTAATGGATAGCACTTGATTAAGAAATTTCATCCTGGCCGGGCACAGTGGCTCACGACTATAATCCAGCACTTTGGGAGGCAGAGGTGGGTAGATCACGAGGTCAAGAGATCGAGACCATGGTGAAACCCCATCTCTGCTAAAAAATACATAATTAACTGGGCGTGGTGGCGCACACCTGTGGTCCCAGCTACTTGGGAGGCTGAGGCAGGAGAATTGCTTGAACCCGGGAGGTGGAGGTTGCAGTGAGCCGAGATCGCGCCACTGCACCCCAGCCTGGCGCCTGGCAACAGAGCAAGACTCTGCCTCAAAAAAAAAAAAATTTCATCTTGCTCTGTTTTAAATAGAGTGGGAAAGATAAAGTCTGCAGTTGTGCTTAACATCAACCCTTGACTAGTAGTATGGTCAAACAGAGGAGATGCTTAGTTACATCTTTCCTGAAAGTCAGTGTATACTACATCCTGCATTCTGGGAGCACCAAACTTGTTCTGCATCTGCAGAAATCTTGGACAATGTGAACTGATGCTAGAGAGAAAACCCAGAACTCCTACTGAGCAAGATACAGCCACACAACCAAGTGGCTGTGATGTCAGTGGAGAGATGTGTCCAGTGTGTCATTGTTGACCTGGATTGCTTTGCCATGCAAGCTGGCACAGGCAAGCACCAGCCCAGGGAGGGACATATCCATCATGGCTTAACCATGCTCATATGCTTCACTGAGCAGAGAAAACACATGCAATAGAGGCATGAATGAATGTGCAGCTTCCCAAACATGTTCATCTGGTGTCTCTGGGAAAGTGAAAGATGATCCCAGCTATTAAGAGGGAAAAGCTTGGCTTTTTTTTTTTTTTTAAGGAAAGATAATTTTTATGCATTCTGCTTTTCTCCTTTTAAAACAAAATAAAATAAATTTCTTAATTTATTAGTGTGGGAGAAGGTTTGAGTTTGAGGAAAAATTGAAAAAATGCTCATAAGGAAACACAAAATAAAATGCCATGAGTGCATTTATGACTGACAGATTATAATCTTTATTATAACAGTTGATGGGAATCCTGTTGGGAGATACATTTCTTTCAGAGTGGAAGATTGGCAGGAGCAGTCTATTATTGCTCCAGCGTCAGTTGTTTCATTTATAAAATAAATAACCATCCTGTTACTTAGACAGAGGAAGTTAAAAATACATTTTACCTGCTGGCTAAGACAAAATTCTTGCCAATATTGTTATAAGAAATGAACACTTAAAACCCACTGTAATATAACTATGTCTAATGGAATGTGGAATATTCTTATTCTGAAATTTTGTATTTATTTTTACTATTTTATTTTCCAGAGAATAAATGTAATACCTGATATTCTGAAATGTTACTGTTATTTTACTTTAAAACAGATTATGAAGTTTTTTTTTTAGGAAAGTATCAAAAGAAGTAAAAAAAAGAAAAATAGCAGTCGCTTTATAGGAATGAGCTTGAAGAGGCCAATATTTGTAATAATTTGAATATCAAGCTGATCAAGCTGAATAATAACACACCAAGTAAATTAAAATCCACAAGCCATAGTGATCCTCAAAAAGGAGAGGGGAGGGATAAGACAAAGCTCTTTTCTCTTCCCTTCAGGCTGCCAGCTCACACAATATAAAGCTCTTCTTTACAGAATAATGCCAGTTGATGAATGTAGAAGGACTAACGGAATTAGAGAGTCACTATTTTCCAACGTTTACTATAATAATGGATCCAGACATGCATTATCAATGGTTGTTAAAATCAGTAACTGAAAGGTGGTTGCAAAAGAAACTTTTCATGGTGCCAAAGTCTCAGCTCATAGATTTTTCACAAATGTAGAGCAAAAATATACCTTTGTAATGAAGGCAACTGATGCTTACTCCCTTAATCCAGTGATAAAACTCAGATCACTAATGGGACACATGACGTCCTGGGCCTCCTGATGAAGCATACAACTTTGTCTTTGAAATGTTCTTGCCAAAAATGTTTATCCCGAATCTAATCAAGCCTAGAAACTACACTATCCAATATAGAAATATAAGGGAGGAAGGTTTTCCACGATTCTCTTTGGGTCTGTGGCTGGGTCTGGAAATAGAGCTGGCAGTCACATTAATGGAAGAGCAGACACATGTTGTATTAGTCCTTTTTGCTGCCGATAAACACATACCCAAGACAAGGAAGAAAAGCAGGTTTAATCTGACTTACAGTTCCACATGGCTGGAGAAGTCTCATAATCATGGCAGAGGGTAAAAGGCACTTCTTACCATGGCAGCAGCAAGAGAGCAAAAATGAGGAAGAAGCAAAAGCGGAAACCCCTGATAAACCTATCAGATCTCCTGAGACTTACTCACTATCACAAGAATAGCTCGGGAAAGACCAGCCACCATGATTCAATTGCCTTCCCCTGGGTCCCTCCCACAACATGTGGGAATTCTGGGAGATACAACTCAAGCTGAGATTTTAGTGGGAACACAGCCAAACTATATTACATGTATTTGAGAAATGTTACATGATATGGGAGCCTTCATAAGGAAATGTAGGCACAGAGAAACAGGGAAACCTGCATACGTTGTAAGCTAAGTCCAAGGAAGAAGTGGATAGCTGCAGAGAAACATGATTGGACAAAAAGAGGTATGACCTAATGACAATAAACTGGGGATAACTCAGCAAGGCCTTCTTGTCTCAGATTGTTTTTTGTGTCTCTGTGTCTTCAGAGGTGAGCACATTCCTTTCCTCCTGGTACGAGGAGGACCCCTATAGAATGAGAATTCATGACCTATTTTCAGGGAAAAGTCCCATATGGCTTGTTTCATGGGAGAAAGGGCAAGGGAAATCCAGTTTCTAAGGCCTGCTGCAGGAGAGGATGGGGGGAAGGTCAAAGAGACTTTCTCTTCTGTCATTTTCCCAGTTTCCTCCAGCTTAAAATCCTCAGCATGCCAAGATGCCATATTTTGGAGTAGTAGGTTCTGTGTCCTGGCAGTAGCTACTGGTTACATGTGACTCTTGAACAATTAGAATGAAGCTAGCTTGAATTGAGATGTGGTAAAGTGTAAAATACTGGTCTTTGATGAGTTAATATGAGAAAAGAAGAATGTAAAAATACCTCATGTTAATTACACGTTAAAATGGTAATGTTTTGGATAGGTTGGGTAAAATGAAACATACTATTAAAGTTAATTTTACCTGTTTCATTTTACTTTCAAAAGGAGTAGGCTTAAAGTTTTAATAGTTGTATAACATTTCAGGACTTCCAGAGTCTTAATCAATTGAAGATAGAAGAAACTGGCATTTGCATCATTCTCCCCAGCTGTGCTTTCACATATATGGTCACT
The DNA here is from genome assembly GCA_004027715.1 of Plecturocebus donacophilus. Classification (NCBI taxonomy): domain Eukaryota; kingdom Metazoa; phylum Chordata; class Mammalia; order Primates; family Pitheciidae; genus Plecturocebus; species Plecturocebus donacophilus. The sequence goes on along the minus strand of PVKP010010009.1, from coordinate 62,678 downwards.
GTAATTAAATGACAACACATAAATGTCCCTTAAGGGTGAAAAGTGTTGATTTGGCTGACAGGTCAGGCTCACATTTAGTTAGGACATGGGTTACTGAAATTTAACATAGCTAGGAGATGGTTTATTGAGATTTAACATAGTTAGGAGATGGGTTATTGAGATTTAACAGAGCTACAGCAATCCCTCCATTAGGACCTTCCTCCCTCATCTTATAAGATAGAAAGAAGAGATACTTATTACAAATACCTTCATTACTAGTTACACACAATGCAGGAAAGGAGGATCACATGCTCCCGGAGGCTGCTCTTCATCACACATGCTTTTCTCAATGCATGTATATGTGTATTAAGTGTGTTATCTCAAACAGGTTTACCTCTGACTTGGTTTTTTTTTTGAGCTGTGATGTATTTAATAATCACGGTCACTATGGGGCGTGTATGTGTGTGCATGTTTGAAACATTCTGAGAAAAATGTCTACAGAGAGTGACGATATGTGCCTTTATGGGCATCTTATCATGTGGACTGGTGACTTCTTTTTCTGACGCTTTTTTTCTCGGAGGTTTTTACTTTTTTAAAATAAAATTCTCTCCTGGGTTTCCTCTTACATTTACATTCTGTGGAAATCTTAGTCCCTTTTTGATTGATTTCTTTCCTAAACAGTCTTTTACCAGTCCTCAATACATCCAGAGTCACACTTTGTAAATCATGTGCAGCCTAAAAACATCAAAACTTCTTTCAAAAGAGACACAGCCTTTCAAAATAAGCTCCGGAGCTGCTTCCCATTCTTGACCCAACTATCACTGAAGCTCCATGAAGTATTAATCCCAAATCAATATAAGCCTTTTTCAACCTTGCAACAGCTTCCAATTTCTGTCTTAGAAAACCCTGTGTTCCTCTTAAATACCTCTCTCTCTCAGAATGCAAAAGTGCACCTTCGCAATGAGAACTGGAGAAAAAGTTTATCTATTCAGCATTGACCTGGGGGTTCTGGCCACTGCTATCAGACAAGGGAAATAAGCACAAGGAGTAAAGGTCCAGAAGAAATATTTATACATCAAGTCACTGTTTATAGAAAAAAAATCCAAAATAAACATCTACAGACAAATTATTAGAACTAAAGAGTGATTTTAACATGGTCATTGAAAACAAGGACAATATATAAAAACTGTTTTTCTGTGCACTAGCAATCAACAATTTGCAAATGAAGTAAAAAAATATCAGTTAAGATAGTATTAACAATAAATCTGACAAAAGATGTGTAATACCTCTATGCTGAAAATTATTGAACAATATTGAGAGAAATCTCCACTCCTAAATCAGTGGAAAGATATGTTATGGTCACAGTTTGGAAGATTCAATATTTTTGTGATGTCAATTATGTAGAAATTAATCTATAGATTCGGTACAATCTCAATTGAAATTCAAGCAGGTTTTTCACTGGAGATTAAAAATTTGATTTTAAAATAGTTATAGAAATATAGGGATCTAGACTTGCAATGCTTTATATAAAAAGAGAAATAGTGTTCAAGAAGTTAACTAAAACTTCACTATAAATTAAATATAATAATTAAAAGTTTGTGGTAGTGCAAGAAAGGACAAATAGACCAATGGAATAGACTACGTAGCCCAGGAGCAGATCTGCACTTACAGAGTCACTTTATTTATATAAAACTACTGCAATTATGGCAGCAAGGATAGTCTTAAACAAATGTTGCTGGAAAAAATGCATATTTCTGTATTAAAAAAGTAATCTTGGGCTGTTCTTTACAATGTCCACAAAATTAATTTCATATGAATCACAGTCCTAAATGCTAAAGGGAAAACAATACAAATTTTAGAAGAAAATATCATCATGACCTTGGGGAAGGCAAAGCTTTCTTAAATAATACACAAATAATCCTAATCATGAAAGGTTTATCCATAGAACTTCATTAAAATTAAGAACTCTGTTCCTTAAACAATACCATTTAAAAAGTGAAAAGGTAGCCATTTACTTAGAGAATATAATAATTATATTCAAGAAAAGAGTCATATCCAGGATACATAAAGAACTCCTACAAATCAATAAGGAAAAGACAACTCAATATAACAAATGGGCAAAGAATTATATAAACTCTTCACAAAAGAAGATACCCAAATAGCCAATAAATGTGTGAAAAGAGGTTCAGCCTCATGACTTTTCAGAAAAATGCAAAGTAAAACCACAAGTTGCCATAGTTTTCCGACTACATGTCCACCACAATAACTAAAGCTGAAAAGACTGACAACTTCAAATGTCAGTGAAGATAAGAGCAACCAGAACCTTCATACATTCCTGGAGCAAGAGTAAATGGATAAACCATTTTGAAAAACACTTAGATCATATTTTAATACCTAATAACCAAGAGAAGTGAGCATATATGTTCATCAAAATGCTAGACGAACCTTTGTTTACCAAGCCTCTAGTTTAATAAAACATAACTAGAGAGACTCCATCTTGAAGTAAACAGCTAGGCACTCTCAAGACAACTGTAAAGTTAATGCTTATCATCTGAAAATAGCCACATTCTAATCTGACCACCAATTATAATTACAGAATATTTTATGGCCATACAGAACATCTCCCACCAAGCCTACAGACTGCCCAGATGTCCTAAGTGTGCAGCCCACTTTACTTAAAAATAACATTAATGATCAGGGTTAGGTTAAAGGATTAATAGTCATTATAGCACCAATAGCCCCTACATTTAGTGAGCACATCTGCACATTTTATGTTTACTTATCTCCTTAGTGTGTCTTAAAAGTAGAGACACTAACAAAGGATGAAGCATTTTCCTTCCTGCTTTCTGAAGACACGCTGCTCTGTAACAGAGTGGTTTCCAATAAACTTGCTGCTTTCACTGTGCTCTGTGACTCCTCTCAATTCTTTTCTGTGCAAGATCCAAGAACCCGCTCTTGGGGTCTGGATCAGGATACTCTCTTTCTGGCAACAACAACAAAAAAATACACAAGGATGTTAACAGTGGCTGTATTTGTAATTTTCCCAAACTGAAAACAATATAAATGTTCATTATCAGGAAAGGGAAGGGGTGTGTGTGTGTGTGTGTGTGTGTGTGTGTGTGTACACACACATATATATGCCATGTCTATATATATGTATTCATAGATATACATATATATATACATATATATATATATATATATATTCATCTAATGGAATACCATACAGTGATGAAAAAGAAAGGACGATTATGCATAACAACTTAAATGAATTTCTAACACATTTTGTTCAGTAACACAAAGCCAACGCAAAACATATATAATAGTTACCATTTTAGGGTGGGAGTTAACAGGGAAATGCACTAGAAATGTTTTTATTTTCTTTTGTTTTTTTCACATGCACAAGGAGGCTGCATAGAAATGTTTTATATCTTTTTTATTTTTTTTCTATAACCTTGGAAGTGAAGAACTGTTTTATATCTTGCTCTGGGTGGTGGTTACATGAGCATTTGTACGTGGAAAAATTCAGTAAGCTCTACACTTAAGATTAATACATTTTGTGGTATATATTTATACCTCAAATTTATAAACTTAAAAAAATTAACAAGTTATTCTTTAGTAGGGTTAGTGCTACTAAAAGAAATTTTGGCAACCACAGAATTAAGACTTCTCCTCATTTTGCCAGAATTGTCCAGAAACAAAATTCTTCCAACTCAGAACAAACTCATCTCTTTTTTAAAACAAAATTAAGCCTCAAGTCCAACTAATTAGACTCTTTTCCAAAGAAAGACATACCTCACACAAACAACTGTCTTAAAGATCAAGTTTTTGTTGTAGCCTACAAGCTATGGAAAATTCTTCCTGATGATTTGGGGGCATTCATTTCTCCTTTATTTCTTGCTGGCTGAGCCACAGTTTTGTTCAGTGTCCAACAGTTCTCCACCTGACTTCTAGGAAGGTGACTCTACCCATAGGTCCAAGGTAAAGCCTGATTCAGATATAGGGGAAGAAAAAGTAGTTTTTCCTCTACACTTCTAAGTTCTAAACTGGAGCCTCTTTAACAGAAGACAGATTAACAAGAGGAAAACAAAGAGAAGTGTATTAACATGAATATCCCATATATACATGGGAGATGCGCAGGGAAATGACTAACTCTCAGAGAGTTGGCTTAGAATACAGGTTTAAATACTATCTGCAGCTAAAAACAAAGTAATGAGGGTGATCAGGAAAAGTACAGTAAATGAGAGAAAGGGTTTGTTATGCAGATTTTAGTCTGTGCCTCCTCCCTTGATAAGAGTCTCTTGTTATTTAGAGTCTTTATTCTCTCCAGGCATAGAGAGAAAGTCATCCTTACAAATGCAGATTTCCCTCATAAAGTACATTTCCCTTACAAAAAGTCAGTGTATTCGGCTCAGGGAGCTTCCCCTGTGTCTGCTGTGTCTCATATTGAGAGCTGAAAACAATCCTGACACCAAAGGGGCATACGTTGGGATTTGGGGGTTTCATATTCTTCTGGTCCCACAGAGTAAATTATGGTGATCTCTGTTCCCTTGGCAGGAAATGGCGTAGGAGTGAGCACATGAAACCGTTCTGTCAAGTCACATGGAAAGAGATCAGCTGTTGACATTGCCTTTGCAAAAATTGTAACGGAGAAAACTGTGTCAGTGTGGGAGATCTGATCTAGCCAATCCTGCCTCTTGCTTTTAGCCTTCAAGCTGCCTTTAATTGTTTCTAGGCTTAGGCCAACCTAAATTTGGGAGACATTTAGTTTACAGTTTAAATGATAATAGCCTTTCCCAAAACTCAACCTCCTTTGGAAAAATATTAAGAGAGCATAAGGCTAGGAGGATAGAGGAGCCTAAATTCTGCTAAGCAGTGGTAAAGGATTGCCAGCCATTATTCCAGGGGGTCACAAAATGTGCAGCTCTTCAGTTATTCCTGCATAGAACATCAGGACTGTAGAACCTAAGATTGGCCCTTTGAGATACCTTTTCAGGTTTTTTGCATGCCTGAGGACCAGTGGCTCTACCTGGACCTGCCAATTGTTCCTGTGGCCCACCCAGAAGTGACTCAACTCAGACCCAGCAAATCAGCACTCTCCATACCAGAGTTCCTGCCCACCAAACTATCTCTGAAAAACTCTTAATTTCCATACCTTCAAGGAAATTGACTTGAGTGATACCTCCAACTCCTGCTTAGCATAGCTGGCCTCACATCAGTTACTTTCTTTACTGCAATGCCATGGTCTCTGTGAATTTATTTTGTTTGTGCAGCAGTCAGGAAGAACCTGTCAGGAGGTTGCACTGCGTGCACGTGCATGTGTGTGTGTGTGTGTGTGTGCGCGCGCACGCGCACGCATGTGCAAATGTGGGCACATGTACACGCATGTTGCAGACATGTTTCTGGCAAAGGCTTGCCGTTCCTAAGTAGGAGATACCAGAAGGGAAGTTCATTCCTGCCTCTGCATGCTGCTACCTCTGAGCCTCTTGTCTTAATTACAGCCAAAGATGCCCTAGTTGATACCAAGATCTTTACCTGCTTCTATAGATCAGTCACTCTAAATCTTCCTCATTTGATTCCAGCCAAATCACACATTTTAAATTTCCTCAAGGTATTTTTTTTTATCTCTCTCACCTCAGGGCCTTTGGATGTGCTTTGTCCTTTACCCAAAATATTCTCCACTCTCCTTCATCCACTTTATGACTAGGCAGCTATTCATTTTCTCAGAGAAAGAGCCCTCACTCCTCAGACTGAGTCAGGCTTCTAATTCCTTTCTCTCTGAGACAGAGCAGGGACCCTTCTTAGGGGCCTGCTGGGCTCCCCAATTCCCTCAGCATAGAAATAAAAGATTTTGAGTTCTTCAAAAAAATTCCAGGCACTCAGCCCTACAACCAGCAAGTAGGAGAGTGAATGAATAACCTGCTAAACAAGAAGATAATAATAACTTAAACAATAGTCACCCAAGTATGCCAGGGTCACAAGATCTTTGGTTCCCTGTAGAAACTAAACATTTTGACAAATGTCCTTGAGTTGTTTTTCAGAAACCAGGACCCCCACCTGATGGAAAATGCTAAACATTGTCACATAGACCTCAGACAGACTGGAACCAGAAAATGCATAAGGAAGTTCCAGAAATTCCTTAGCCTCTAACTCACTTTGGAAGCCTCCTCACTTCCGCCTTTGAAAATCCTTGCTTGTAAGTCATCAGGGAGGTCAGTTTGAAGCATTAGCTGCCTGTCCTCCTTGCTTGGTGCCCTACTATAAATGCCTCATTCTGTCTCGCTGCAAATCCCAGTGTCAGGGTTTGCCTTTTTCCGCATGCTGGGAGAGTAGATCCAAGTTTGTTTCAGTAACATCTACTACCCTGTACAGTTCTTCATACCCCGATATCATGTCTATGTTTTGAGACAGGAGATTGCATTTCAGAGCCTATGAGCCTTATTCAGGCTGCTATTGTGCATATAAAGAATTGTGTCCTGGCCAGGTGCGGTGGCTCATGCCTGTAATCCTAGCACTTTTGGAGGCCGAGGTGGGTGGATCATTTGAGGTCAGGAGTTTGAGAACAGCCTGACCAACATGGCGAAATCCCATCTCTACTAAATATACAAAAAGAAAATTAGCCAGGTATGGTGGCACGTGCTTGTAGTCCCAGCTACTCAAGACGCTGATGGAGGAAAATTGTGCTTGAACCTGGGAGGTAGAGGTTGCAGTGAGTCAAGATCATGCCACTGCTCTCCAGCATGGGTGACAGAGCGAGAATCTGTCTCAAAAAAAAAAAAAGGAGTGTGTCCTTTGGGTGGACGATCATGTGTCCAGGAAGATTATATTCTCTTTATATTTGACCTTTCTCCTCACCCTCAGATTGTTCCATTGAGCCCTCACAAACACTAAGACATTCACCTCTAGTGCCCTTGATATTGTTACAAGAATCACCATGTGGTGGAGGTGTTTTGATGGCACAGGAACATGAATTCTTTGCAGCTTTGGGCCATTTTACCAAGAATCTATGTGACCTTGGCATGTACCCAGAGGTTCACCCCACATTACTGCCAAAAGGACCACTACTGCTGAGGCACTTTGATGGGTGCTGTGGTCTGAATGGGCCACCCCAAAATTCATATGTGGAAATCCTAACCCCTAAGATGATAGTATTAGGAGGTGGGGCCTTTGGGAGATGATTAGGTCTTAAGGGAAGACCCCTCGTGATTGGGACTAGTGCTCTCATAAAAAGAGACCCCAGAGAGCTGGACTAGTTAATCCCTTCCACTGTGAAAGGCATAGCCATCTCTGAGGAAGGAGATCCTTACCAGACACTGAATCTGCTAGTGCACTGAACTTAGACTTCCCAGCCTCCAGACTGTGGGAAATACATTTCTGCTGTATATAAGCCACCCAGTTGGTGAGATCTTGTTCTAGCAATCTGAATGGATTAAGACTGTGGGATTAGTGGTCTGAGTTTTGTTTGCTGATTTAAGGTCACACACCGATAAATGGAGCTGTCATGTTGACAGAACCTTGCGTCTGTGGAGGTGCTCCCCTGCACGGGCAGAAGGACAGCTCCATGAGTCCCTCCAAGATAGACAGGACAGCATTCTCCGTCTTTTCAACTTACTACATGACTTCCTCGATTCATAACTTTCAACTCCATTCTCTCTTGGCCACCTCCTCTCGAGTCACACCTCCATTTTATCCTGAAATTTTCCTACTCTAACATTTCAGGCTGCAGCCTTTTCCCACTGAGCACAACTTCTTATCTCCCCTTACTCTTGTTCCCTTCCTCCCTCAAAACTCTCCTAGGCTCACGCGAACTCTCATTCCTCCACCAGTCCGCTTTCTGCCCATCTAACAGCTCCCCGCTGCCTGCCAAGATTTCCTTCCCCTTCCCACCCTCTTGGTGTCTGTGAGACCTGTGGATTAAGAGGCTTATCTGTAGAAGTGACTTGTGGATTGAGACTGGCTTACTGATTTAAAAACAAAATAATCTTAATCAGTTCTTTCTTAAAATGGTCAAACCAGTTTCTAGGTGCAGAACATTTCAAATTGTGGTTTCTGGGTAGGTAAGTGCTCTTTCTGATGCAGGAATAAATAGCTGAAAATGGAATGCTGAAATTTGTAGGACTTGATTCAAAGGGCCAACAGGCACTTGCAAGTTCATCAACTGCGTGAGATTTATATTCTATGCAAAGGCAAAGATGGAAAAGCAGCTTAGGCCAGATAACTACATCAAAGATCAATCTGCTTTCAGCCTTTGAAGTATCTGGAGAGACTATGGGTTAGAGGGAATAACAGAATATGCATTCTACATTTGTCCTTGTAGGAAAAGACTGTATAAGCAAATTACATTAATTTCCTTACTGATACACAGAGCCTGCATTTCAGTCATTTTAAAAAGAAAGGAAGTTTGGTTGTGTTTACAGATGAGGGAAGTGTTCTTGTCTTCAGAACCCCAGTCTATTATTTAAAAGATAAATTCCCAACCTAGTAAAGTGAAACAACACCTTGGGTCAAGATAAGGAATATCTTTTCTGAATAATGCATAACACAAACTTCTTTGCCTCTGACTTTGGTCCCAGGACTACTTTTTTCTTCCGAGGCTTAAGTGCTATTTGTTCTGTTTTTGCTCTATGCTCCTAAAGATACTTTCAACTTGATGCTTTCTTGGATCCTGGGGTTCTCTTGAGGAATCAACCATTGAACTAAGATCTCCCCAGAACCCTGAACTTCGGAAGACAGAAAATCTGTGTATCCCTGGTTTTGCACTAGACATGGCCTTCAGCTGGTCTCTGCCCCCCAGCTGGTATCTGTCGTCTCTGAACTTGCTTTCTTTGCCATAGAATGATAGTGATAATACTTACTCTGCCTATCATGTGGGCTGTTGAATGGGGGAAAGGGCTTTATTAAATATGAAATGCTGTGCAAACACAGATGTTTCTGTATTCTTATTGCATAGAAATATTGCTGGGGATAATTTTAATACCTGGAAATGCTGTGATTTGTATGCAACAAAAATGCTGATGTTCTCAGTTCCTTCTCTGCTTTTTATAAAGAGTTCTAGTCACTCTTCTGAGGCTGTTTTCCCCCTTTAAAACCTGCAAGGGTAAGTGTGGTAACTACTGTGTGAGACAGATGCTGGGGGGATACATAACTCCTGTCTTCAAGGAGCCTGCAATTTAGCTGAAGGAAGAAGACACACACACACATGAAAGGTTTATAGAAAGCAGGTTAATCTCTTTGCCTGGTTTTTAACTGTTGGAATATCTCAGGGCTCTGCTGTCTTTGCTTCTCCATGTTGATTCCTTCATTGTGTGATCTTAGCCCCTCTGTGACTTTTAATACCAGCTTTATGCTGATGACATCCACAGCTGGATCCTCAGCCCCAACTCCGCCCTGAGCTCTAGAATCTGTATAGAAATTGTCCAAATGCGACTTGCTCCTCCTTGGATCTCTACTAGGCATCTGAAACTGAACCTCTCTAAAACTAAGCCCTTACTCCTCAGTCTCCTCTCCCTGTTTTCACTCATCTGTTAGTCTCTGTCACCCCTGGAAGTGATACTCCTCACCAGTCAGTCACTCGTCTTGCTTCTTCACTTTATTCATGGATCTTATTCCATCTGAAATTGTTTTTGTTTCCTTATGTGCTTTTTGCCTGACTCTGAGCTAGAATGCCTGACACCTTATAGGCACTTAGTAATTGAGTGAATTGTCAAAAACAGTAACATAGAGAGAAAGCAGAGAGAGAAGGAGATTTTTGTGATCTGGGGAAGTAAAGGTAGGCTCCATGCAATAGGTTGCTAAAGCTGGCTTGTACCGACTTACAAGAGTCAATTTTCATATTTTCAGGATAAGCCAGTTGTTAAATTCAGCCATCATTAAGAATTAAATTAAATAAACACAATTAAGTAAATTATGTTACAGATAAATATAATAAATTCTCAACTTATTATTTCTTAATTATTTACTATTTTATTATTACTCGTGCTCTTGAGATTAATTTTACTGGATCTGAGAATTAAAATACTTTCTAACAGTGGCTATTGCTCATGTCTTCCTAACTCTATGTTCAGTCATATCACCTTGACTGGAAATGACTGTAGGGAGAGCATTTACTTTATGCAAATCAACAAATGCTATAACACAAATCAGTTTGCTGGTTTTCTGGAGAGCTGCTTGGGAAATGTTTACCAGCACACTACAGAGTCCATATAAAAGGTGTCTTTGAGGAATGGTAGGGGTTCATATATATAAGGATGGGAGGAGGATTCCGAGCAGTTGCCACAAAATAAGTGATGTCCAAAGGGAGGAATAGCATTCATATATTCCACAGCCATGTGATGTGATGGAAGCATATATTAATACCAAATGCTCAGTGAGCACCAGAGGAATGAAATAAAAGGAAGTACTTTTGGCACAGCAACGACTGTTCATAGTTCTTTGTGAGCTTTAGCAAATCTATAAAGAACCTACACAATCACTCTCAATGTGTGAACTGAAGATGCTCACAGGGAGAAAAACTGTTTTTTCAGCTAAAACTTACTCCTCCAGATTTTTGTGAACTGCATGAAATTAGACTGAGACTGCATCTAGGCTGTAGATTGGGAATCCCTCAGACCTGAATAGAAAAAACTCATGGAAAAGCTAGAGCCCAAGTGTGGAGTAAGGATGATCGGTCTGATGGAAGATCAACATGATTGACTGAATCCATAGGAAAAGTGACCATGACTTTTATTGCCAAAATACCTGTTAACATATCCGCTCCACTAACCTGAAAAAGTACGTGATTGTAGTTTTCAGTAAATTTACCAAAGGATGTGTTTCTGGCCACAGTTGAGTAATCAGAGGTGAATTAAAACACACTAATGAGGTAGCTCTGTACTATTGATACCATACTCTTTGTTATCCATTCAGTGGTGTTCTTTGTGTCTTATGTGTGTCAGGGTGTGTGCTCTGCTAAATACACAGAGGTCTTGCTATTTTTATTCTAAAAGCATCACAATTATGAATGTAGAAATAGAGTCTTAGAAGAAGAGAGACTTGCCGCCTCTCCCAATTCAAAAAGTGAACAATAAATCCAACAATGTGAGTGGTATCTGGACCCTAATGATCTTCTGTCCTTCTTGATATGAAGACAGGTATATATGGTATCAGGTCCATGACTACACCAAATGTCACACTCGGGGTCAGGTTCCAGCCCCTGCTGAGGTCCTAGGAGAGTGGGTGGATGAGCAGATAGCTGAAAGAACACTCCAGGGCAGGAGGTGAGGCTGGGGCAGGAGCTGGGGGGAGGGGTGAAATGTAGTTTTATTCTGCAGCTCTCTCATCAGCAATGTACTCACAATAGCTCTTTTATTAGCAGCTCTCTTACCAGCAGCTCATTGTCTGCTCTGTTTCGACTTTTTGAGCCTGCCACTCCCACACACAGCTGTGCGGCTGGCTCTCCCTTCAGGATCAGCAACTTAACTCTCTCTCTCTCTGTGCAGAAGCCAATTCCTGGCTCCCCACTGCCTGCCTGCAAGACGGACAGCTTTGGTTCTCTCTCTTTCTCTGGGCGCCAATGTCTGCACAAGAGCCGTGCGGAGCCATGCCCAAGAACCTGTACAGTGTCAGCAGGGCAGTTATACCTTCTACAGACAATAGTAGTATAGGGCCAAGTATGAGTTTACACAAACAAGTTATATAACAAGTGAAATATGCACCTGCACCCTAAACTCACTGAGTTACTCTGACCTGGATGTCCACTTCACCTGTTGCTTGGCCAAAGCACATCCAGCTATCTTACATATGGAGAGATAGCAACTTAAATAGTAAAGGGACAGTAAGAGACCTTGACAATGATGTGAACATATTTGATAAAGGAAAAGGAAAACTTGAAGCTTTAATAAGCAATGTGAGTCCTTTGTCCAGAAGAACATGTTCAGTCTCAAAATATATTGAGAAACTTCTGTTCATTATTTTTTCTTCAACCCATTTGGTAACATTGACATTGCTTGGCAGAAAATGACGATATTGAAATATTTCCTGAAGTGAGAAGTGTGAAAGTTGTGAAAATCAAAATGAAGTCACTAATGTTAAGAAAATCCTGACAAATAATGCTGAGGAAGGCCATGAAGAGAAGGTGTCATGCTTATATGCCTATAATGAAAAAGACTACAAAAACTACACTCTTGCACAAAGGCCATTGCAACCTCACAAACACAAAAATACTTCTGGGAAGACATGCCCAGCAACTGCCTGTCTGACCTTGGGCTGGTGTCACCCTTCTCATTGATCTTTGCATTCAAGGATAATCATTTCAAAGCACACATGTAAATCCTCATTTTTTTCCTTTAAAAAAATCTCTGTCTTCCTTTATCTCTCGAATATGCACATTGTTTACCATGACACATGCATTTCAATTGCAATACTCTATTCCCAAGTAAATATCTTTTCTTTTAGAGAGCCTCTTCATAATTTTGGTTGACAGAAGTCTAGTAGAGAAAATTATGCCATTAGTCAATGTTCAAAACAACTATTTGCCTATACGCTCATATAAAAGCCTGCAGAATAATTTAATCAGAATGTCTTGTTGAAATTTCCAATAAAATTTATGAAACATGATCTAAATACAGAAACCTGCCTGTTTTAAGACTGATTCAAAACCAAGTAAGAATCTCTTAGTGGAAATTCTAATACCTCATTTGAGTTGGGCATAATATATAATCTATCACAGAATAATTAATCTATTACAAGGTGGTTTGAGTCTTGAAGATCTTAAGAACTTTATTTACTGTCTTTGAAAACAGATAAACCCCTGGTGGTTAGTTTAGAGGCTCTAACGAATTAGTTAGATCTTGACCAGATCCCTCTGCCCCATCCCTCTTGCCACAGGCAGACTTTGTGCCTAATCAACCGCTCCTTTGCATTTAGCCCCAACATAGACTCCTCTGCTACCAAGAAAAGCTTTGTCATGCCGCAGTCTGTCATGTCACTACACTTTGGTTGCTCTCATGCCAGCAGGCACACACAAAGCTTTCCCTGGTTTGGTGTCGGTCCTTCTGGATTATCTCTTAATGTCTGCCCTGTGCATCTTGTGCTCAGCTGTAACCAAACTACCTGTGATTCTGAAAAGAACTTGGCTCTTCCATGCTCTCCAACCCTGTTGCATGTCTGATACTCTGTTCAGAAAAGCCTTCTCCCTTGCTTCCCCTACTTACAAACTCCTACTTATACTACAAGACTTAGCTCAAGTAACATCTCTTTAAGCTTTTATTTATTCATCCTCTCTCTAGTCTAAATTCTCAGTTATCATTCTGCTTTTCTTTTTTTCTGTCTCCACTTCTAGACTCTAAGGTATTTCAGATCATTCAACATTCAACAAAGATTTATTGAGTGCCTACTACAAGACAGGGAGTACTCTAGGTGCTGAGGATACAGCCATGAACAAGGGAAATCCCCTGCCCCTATGGAGTCTCCACTCTATCAGGGACAGGCAGGTTTGGAAGAACAAACGACGACAACAAAAAAAGAACAAAAAACAACCCAAATTACATGGGGTTTCCTAACACTAGCAAAGACCTGGGAATCTTAGATTCTCAAAAGAAAGAAGCAAGATAAAATCTTAGAAATTTGATCCCGAATTAACCTGAGCAAGCATTTGGAATTATTTTCAGTCTGAGGAAACCTAAGGCAAACACATGTGCATGGACTTATTCAGGAAAGTTTCAGGGTTTATTGGTAGCTGAGCTGAATCCCCAACTTCATCTCCTGACACCTTATTGAATGTTCTCTCCATTGAATGGCAGCTCTCAGGCAAATTCATGCATGTTCCAGCCTTGGCTGAGATCAGGGTCTTTTGTTATTGTAACTGCATAAGGTTATCTGAATGAGCTCAAGTATGGGATGCAAAGACCAGATGATTTGCCAAGCTATCTACGGTTTAGCCAGAATGACTGGCTTCCTATGAAAGCCATTACTCTGGAAAGTTGTCAAGTTCCTGGAGGAGGACTCTGCAAAGGTAGTAGCATTTGCTGTGTGCCCCATCACAATCTGAGGTTATTCTGACTGTGTAAAGGGTTGACTGGCAGGATGGAGGAGACAGGGATAAATCCAGCAGAGGCAGCTTCGTCTCTTCATGATGACAGGTGGTTGTGAGATTTCAATTACAAGCCATCTGAAAGGAGACTCATATTTGACATTCCCTTTCCGAGTCAGTGATTCACAGCATCTCTGTATGGTTTGGGATGTGCAACTGAATCATAAAAGTTGAGAAGAAGACAAGGTCCCACCTTCAAGCCTCTGCTCATGTCATCCTCTGTCTGGTATGTTCTCTTTACTCCACTCTGTCCAAATCCATTCATCCTTCCATGCACTCCTTCTCCACAGCGTGCTCTGACTACTCCAGTCTTCACTGAACTCTCCTCCCTCTAAATTAATGTTGCTTCGCAGTTCTTAGAACACAGTTTCTGTTTTTATTTAAGCCGTGGTTTCTTCAGCACTGTTGACATTTGGTCCAGATAATTCTTTGTTGTCGTGTGCATTACAGAATGTTTTGCAGCATTCCTGGCCTCTGTCTGCTAGATGCCAGTGGCACTACCCTCAAGTCATGACAACCAAAAATATCTGCCAAATTATCCCCTGGGAGACAAAATCACCTTTGATCAAAAACCACTGATTTAAATTCTCATGCATTTATTAACAGCAAAAGCAGGCATAGTGAACTGGTCTTATATACTAGGTACTTCGCTAAGCACTTTACATAGACAGTCACAGATAAGGGACTCTAGCCCTATTTTATGTATGGGAAAGCATGAGGATAGCAAAGATTAAGTAACATGCCCAAGGTCACGGAGCTAGAAAATGGCTGAGCTGGGATAAGAAGCAGTTCTTCCACCTTGAGTTGGTTCTTCTAACCACCATTCTGCATAGTCTCACCCCCCTTCACGCTGCCAGTGTCACCCAGCAACTTGTCTTCTTTTCCCTACCAGTGGCAGTTCTTCCAGAAGCAGCAGCTTTTCCAACATTCACTGAGGCAGGCTTATTGTACCACTGTTAGATCTCTGAGGGACATGGGCTGTGCTGCTCAGCTGACTGGGGCATTTCTGTGCTTGGTAGACAGACTCTAAGGACCCGAGACCCAGTCCTCTGAGGAGGAGCCACCAACTGCCTGGTGAAGTCTATAAGTTATATCTTGTCAGGGTTCTTCTTCAATCTTTTAGGTTTTAGTGATTTCAACCTCCTCCCTTTCCTCACCCTGTACCGCTCCCAACCCAGGTAGGAGCTGCTTTCTGCATTTGCTGCTTCTTGATAACTTATTGTTCCCTTTTGATTTTTTAGTTACCTAGTTAGCATTTCTTTGTACCTAGATAATAATCCTTTGTATTAAATTCTCTTTCATAAAGTAACTGGGGTGGTTTTCGTCTTTTGGCTGGCCCCTGATGAATATAGATGCTCTCTAGCATGTATGAAGGCTTACTGCTAACACCCCCAGAGGCAAAGGAGAGAACAGAACATATTTATTATATATAACTCAGGCAATTATTATATCTATTCAGAACTTTGAATGTGCCTCCTAGGAACTGTGATATTTATCAAGAATGTTAACATACTTGAATTTTTGTTTGTGATGATATTGTGGAGGAAAATAAGATACAGATTATGGTACAAGTGATGATGGAAATGATTTATCCTCTGATTTCAATTCTGCTTTTCATGTGGGGGGCCTCTGAACATGCAGGCAGCAAGCAAACAATACACTGGAGAGACCAACAGAATCTGTATGAAATGAACCTTTAAAAAGGTACATTTATATGGCACTAAACTGTTGGAAGGAAATTAAACTGAAATAAAAGAATGGGAGTTCCTTGGAGGAACTCTGGATCTACACACTAGGGGATTTCTTTCAGGAAAGAAATCAATAGGGAACAGAGTCTAGGATGATAAATCCCACTGATCCATTTTGATTAACAGTCTTTTTTTCCTCCAATTCATAGGATGTGAACAGTAATGAGTTTTAATCACAGGAAAAACACACCTCATGCTTGTAACCCCAGCGTGGCAGTTTTAATATCTTTTCCAGGTACTGTTCTGATGAGTACATTATGCCTTTAAATGTCTGAGAGCTTTCAATCACATTCTTCTTTTTGTAATAATCCCTCCTTTGATTCAAAAGGCTAATCTTATGCCCAAAGCATCCTAAATTTTTGAGACATTTCTAGAATTCCCCCAACAGTTTCTATAAGCTCCTTTCAGGGCTAGGAATCATGTGCAAAATAACTTGATGCTTACAAAGATAGCCAGTATCCTGACGCATAACCCAGTCCCTCTGACTTGAGTCACAGGATCTCTGTGGCCCTGGCAGAGAGTGTATTCCAATCAGGGGCTCCTTCCTACATCAGTAACCACTCAGACATTCACAGGATTCTGATTCTCTGAAAAATGACAGCTTCTAGGTGAATTAACCAAGGTTTTCCCATAAGATTTCTCTAAACTCCTATAATATGTATTCTTTTCCTGTAGATTGTGACATTCACTAGGTTTCAACATTTACAACTTCCCAGTTCTCAGGGATATGTATAGGGTTCTATACTAAGAAGTTTCAGAAGTCCATGCTGACTTGACATTTCTGCATAAATCCTAATAAGATATATGAAATAAGTACATACAAGTTGTGATCTAGTGGAAAGTACCTGGAATTATTATACTGATTTTATTTCCAATAAGCTCTGGAAACTTAAATAAGTTGCCTAATCTGCATCAAGTATCTCAGTTGTAAAAATGGGAGAAATAATATCTTAAAAATTCTGCCCTTCTCCTTGGAGAAATGATTCTAGAACTCGGGCAGGAAATATCAAAATGAATCCCAAGCATCTTGTAGTGTCAGGAAATAAGAAAGTGCTCAGAAACAAACAAGCAAAAAACCTGCATCAGTGGATGTATTAGTTTGTTTTCTCACTGCTACAAAGAAACACTCAAGACTGGGAATTTATAAAGGAAAAAGGTTTCACAGACTCACAGTTCCACACGGTTGAGGAGGCCTCAGGAAACGTACAATCATGGCGAAAGGCAATGGGGAAGGAGACACCTTTTTCACAAGGCAGCAGGAGGGAGTGTGTGTGAGCAAGGGAAATGCCAGATGCTTATAAAACCATCAGATCTCATGAGAACTCCCTCACTAGCATGAGAACTGCACAGGGCAAACTGCTCCCCTTATCCAGTCACCTCCCACCAGGTTTCTCCGTCAACACTGGGGATTACAATTCAAAATGAGATACGGCTGGGGACACAAAGCCAAACCCTATCAATGGGAGAATGTCAAAGGGACATAGGAGCCAATTGAAAGAACTCCCCGTGGCCAGAAATGGAACCATTTGAGCAATAAAACAAAGTAATATTGAATTTTAACCCAAAATATACAATATTGATGAATTTATATTTATATAAATAAATGGTTGGATATGATATGTAAATAAATGAGAGAGAGAAGAGAGAAATCTCTCCTACATAAGAATTACAAGTAATATATATTGATACTCCTCCCTCAAGGAGGGAGAGCTTAAGTCCTCACGACTCCTTAGGTTTGGTCTATGCACAGTGACTTCCTTTCAAAAAAGCACATTATGGAAAGGCACGGAAAAATTAGTAACTTTCTAGTGGAGAAACCCAACAAACACTACTTCAGTCAGGTGATCAAGGTCAACAATGGTGATAAATCATGTTGATAGTATGTATCTTCATATGATGTAATGAAAATGGCACTTTACTTCTGTTATCTTCCTCCCAAGAATGAATAACCCTAGACAAATTATGAGAAAGAATTCATACATTTTCCAATAGAGGGACATCCTAAAAAATAATTGACCAGGACTCCCCAAAACTGTCAAGGTCATCAAAAACAAGGAAAATCTAAGAAACTGTCACAGCCAAGAAAAACCTAAGAAAACATGGCTAGTAAACGTAATATGCTATCCTGGATGACTTTCTAGAATGGAAAAATACATTAAGTAAAACCAAAAAAATATGAATAAACAATAACTTTCCAATATTATTTAATTTTAAGAAATGTGTCATACTGTAAGATGTTAGGGGAAAATAGATAAGACAGGGTAAATAGGAACTCTCTATACTATCTTTCCATTCTTTTTGTAAACTTAAAACTATTTAAAAAAAAATATAGTCTATTTTAAAAACACAAAGAAGATTCAGAAATAACCCACAGCGGGAAAAAATATCCCATCTTTCTGAAATGCAGGGAAAGGGTTATGCTTTACTTCTTTATCTTTTTTTAAGGTAAAGAAGTCAAAGGCTATGTGGCAAACACTGTTAATTGCACACCCGACATCCATTCTTTCTTTCTTCTTCACCAACACCCAATTCTGTTTGGGATGTCAAGTTACCCAGTTAAAAATATTCTCTTCTCCAGGCTCCTTTGCCATCGGGAGTGGTCATATGACTATGTTATGGCTCATGAGAGACACAGGAATGTCAGGCTCTTGGAAAGCTTGTTAAGAAGCCCTGCAATCTTTGTTTTTTTTTTTTTTGAGATGGAGTCTTGTTCTGTTGCCCAGGCTGGAGTGCAGTGGCACAATCTCAGCTCACTGCAACATCTGCCTTCCGAGTTCAAGTGATTCCCCCTGCCTCAGCCTCCCAAGTAGCTGGGACTACAGTTACACGCCACCATGCCTGGCTAATTTTTTGTTGTTGTTGTATTTTAGTAGAGACAGGGTTTCCCCATGTTGGCCAAGATGGTCTCGATCTCCTGACCTCGAGATCCATCCCCCTCAGATTCCCAAAGTGTTAGGATTACAGGTTTGAGCCACCACACCCAGCCAAAAACCCCTGCATTCTTTTATGTTTCATGCTTTGCCTGGAACACAGACACATTTCTACAGAAGAAGTATCCAGCTCTCAAAGCGGAAAGCAAGCTGCACACTAAGGATGGTGGAACAAGAAGCAAAAAAGTCAAGATTCCAATTGTCATTGTGAAGCTGCTTGACATTCTCTGTCCAGCTCCAGATCCCCTTTCCTGTTAAAAAAAAAAAAAAAAGATAATAATTCTAAACCTTTCGTGGGGGTGTGACAATGAAGGGAGATGGGTAAGTTGTATTCCTGTTACATGCAAACAGATATGTTGGCCAAAATGATACAGGCTGGTTCCAATCACAAAGCAATTGGTCAACTCACTTCAGCCAAAACAAAATCAAGAAATCATAAACAAAATCAAGAAATCATCAACTAAATGGACAAAACAAATCTGTTGTGTGGGCATTGCATTGAGAAGCTACACAATGGCTTTTTATTTCCAGCTTTGGCTGGCTGTGCTGTGGCCCAATGGCATGGGGATGGCTGGGTATCAGCATCACAAGGTCTTAATTTTTCTTTCCTGGATTTATCAGTGGATTATAAGAAGTAGCAGAGAGTACCACGCAATCCTCAGCGGCTCAATGTTTCCCCGACTCCTCAAGGCTTATACAGGCTTGCAATATGACTTTCTTTCTGATAATGAGACTCCTTTTTGGCCTGGGCTTCCAGAAAGTTTACAACAAAATTTTATGCTAAGTACATTAACCCTATTTCTGTGAATTGGTAATGGTCTTTTTCCTACATCATTTTTTTTTTCTATTCCAATTTTATTTTTCTTTTAGACAGCCATTTATTATGTGCTACTTTAAAATCCTTTTAAGATGTAGATGGAATATAAATACATATTTTCATATATATATGTATATATATATATATATATATATATATGGTTTAGTTAAGATTACATAATAAGTTTGGGATGGCTGCAGTCCTTTTTGAAGGACTAATTCAAAATAAAAGGAATTATTATTCTGTGGAACTTCTTTGTATGCCATCTATTCTTTCATGTTTGTAACTCAGGAGACAACTTTGCAAAATTCCTCAGAAGTGATGATAGCGAAATGCTTGCCTGGCTCCCTACGGAGCTACAGAATTATGCTCCAAGGTTTTTGTGTGATTTTTCTAGAGAACAAATGTATACCAGCATTAATAAATAGCATTTATTTTCTCAAGTCAGGAATGAATCAAATGCATTGCTATTTTTGATGACCAAACTGTCAAATACTGTTTCAAATACCTCTTGGTCCTTATCTGTGTTTTCTCTTTTTAAATTCACTGTTTTATTCTTCGAAAATAAGACTATGAAAATTAGGCTTTGAAAATGTCCAAGGGCCTTGACATAGCCAACTGACTTTAAGGAAACAAGATAGAGAAGTCAAAGGAAACATTTCTCTAAGAAACAAAGAACAACCGAAAGCTAAATTTAAATCTTGTCTATTTTTCTTCTGATAGAAAGTTAATGTTTTAGTTTTTCAGGAAGTATAATACTTGTAGGATCTATTGTTTTTTTCACAGCCAGCCACTGTATTAGGAACTTTACATATACTATATTATTTAATCCCTAAAACAAGCCCATGAAGTATAAAAGAATAAAAGAAGGCCTCTCTTTGAAGAAGAAAAATATGTAATCTAAAATAGCAATGTCCCATGAAGAAGGGAATCAGCTATGTACCCGTGAAAGCACTTAATTTATACAGACCCTATTCTGTAAAGGCCAGGGCTGACAAAGTAGCTGAATCTAAAACTAGAGATCTGGAATCCTTTTGCTGACCCCAGGATTAAAGAATGATGCTATTAAATTGGTTATGCTATCTTCTCTATCAAATTGACAACTGACTGTGATGTTTTCCTCTTGGTCAAGGCAAACCAATGAAAATCCTTATAATGTTCAATTGTTTTATTTTAAAAATGTGCCCTTATCTATGTTTAACTAGGCATCAAGGCTTGTAAGACATGTTTTAATCATTGTAGGAAGTCATTAATAAATTGTATGTATTATCAATCGCTGTAGACGTAACTGAACTTAAGATGAATTTATTGAGCTTTCTTTTGTCTCTCTTTCTGTACGTCTTTGTCTGTCCATCTCCATCTTTCTCTTTCATTTCCTTCAAAAAGCTAAACTCATTCTTTAACACTATAAGAAACTCAAAGTAATTCTGGTATTTTAGATAATAGTCATTTTGTCATCTTCCATCTGTACTAGTTTAAAATAAATATGTTAGGGCAATCTTTAAAAATCCAAAATGACTCAAAACTTTGTTTATTCTTAAACAGAATTAAAATCCCCCAGTGGAAGAAAGCAAGACCTAGAAAAGTTTGCAAATGTTATACAGCTAGTAGGGGTGTAACTAGTAAGTGACAGAACAGAAATGCAATTCAAACCCAGGTCTACCTGATTTGAAAGGCTATGTTTCTGGTTAAAAAGGCAAAAATGTGTATTTTACAGATTTTTCCACCTGCAAAATGAGATAATAGCAATAAATAATAATGCTGAGAGCTAATCCTTATTATAAAACAGGCCAATTTAGATGATTTAAATGTAGTAACTCATTTCATTCTCATAACAACCACATGAGATAGATGCTATTATTATAATCTCCGTTATACAGATAAAGTAAACAGAGGCACAAGACCGAGATTAAACCCCTTGTCCAAGGTCACAGAGTAAGTGGTGAGATTGCAGATAGTGTCACTCTAAAGCTTATGCTTTAACCACAATGTTATACAACTTGTAACAATAACATTCCTCTTTACCAGCAACAAACAACTGGAAAATGTTACAACAGAGATAAAACTATAGTCTCAAGGAATTAATCTAAAAAATGAATTGACAAGATATCTATGGCAAAAATTACTTGAAGATAATTCTATTTAAAGTAAAAATACTAACTAAAATGCGAAATGTTTCTGGATGCTATTTCCTAATGTTGTTGTAAAGACTGGATTAGTCAGTACATGTAAATGCATGTATAAATGAGTTATAATAACTCTTGGACATAAGAAATGCTCCATAATAATAGCTATTATTTTTAAAAGTAGACACATCACTTATTTGGTAGTAACACGGTCAAATTTCTCTCTCTGAGCTTAGATGTCCTCATCCTAAGAATCAGATTAATAACAAATGTTTTGGAGCTTCCATAAAAATTAGATGAGATAACAAGTAAAACCAAACCTTGCCCAGTATCTGGTATGTGGCAGGGACTGCACTGACGTTGATTGATTTCCTTCTTTAAGAATAAGACTACCTTATTTTTCTTTAGAATCTGCTTATCTAGTGGTCCCCAGACTTGTAGATTTCAGGCACCAACAATGTTTCTTCTTTGTGTATTAGTTTCCTAGGGCTGCCATAGCAAAGTGCCACAAACTGGGTGGCTTAAGCCACAGACATCCATTGTCTCCCAGTTCTGTGGCCTGGAAGTGTGAAATTGATGTGCCAGGGTTGGTTCCTTCTGAAGGCAGTGAGAGAGAATCTCTTCTATGCCTCTCTCCTGGTTTCCAACATTCTCAGGCACTTCTTGGCCTATAGATAGCATCCTCTCTGCATCTTCACATAGTTTTCCTTCCCCATGTGTCTCTATATATCCAAATTTCCCCTTTTTGTTAGAACACAGTCATGTTAGATAGGACTCACCTGAATAACCACGTTTTAATTTGATTACCTCTGTGAAGGCCCTATTTCCAAGTAAGGACACATTCTGAAGTACTGAGAATCAGGACTTCAACATCTTTTTGAGGGTGACACAACTCAACCTATAATCATTTGACTGCTTTTTTTTTTTTTTTTTTTGAGAAATAATATATAGTTGCCAGTTTTCTATTTTGTTTTATGCCAATCCAAATCTTAGAACTTTGGGATGCCAAGGCAGAAGGATTGCTTAAACCCAGGAGTTTAAGATCAGCCTGGATAACATAGCAAAACCCAATATCTTTTCTTTCTTTCTTTCTTTCTTTTTTCTTTTTCTTTTTTTTTTTTTTTGAGACAGGGCCTCACTCCCATTGCCCAGGCTGGAGTGCAGTGGCACAATCATGGCTCACTGCAGCCTCGACCTCCCAGGCTCAGGTGATCCTCCTGCCTTAGCCTTCTGTCTAACTAGGACTACAAGCATGCACCATTATACGCAACTAATTTTTTGTTTCTGTAGTAGAGATGAGGTTTCATTATATTGCCCAGGCTGATCTTGAATTCCTGGGCTCAAGTGATCTACCTGCTTTGGCATCCCAAAGTGCTAGGATTACAGGCATGAGCCACTGCCTGCAACCAAGACCCCATGTCTTAAAAAAAAATTAGCCAGGTGCAGTAACATTGTGCCTATAGTCTCCGCTACTCAAGAGGTTGAGGCAGAGGATAACTTAAGGCCAGGAGCTTGAGGCTGCAATGAGTTATGATTACACCATCACTCAAATTCCAGCCTAGCTGACAAAGTGATATCCTGTCTCTAAAACAATAAAAGTTTTTTTAAAATAAGCATTTTTAATGAAGGCAGCGAACAACAGCAAAACATCTCTTGACTGCTGCTCTAGGGTAGTTGCATAAAGCTCACTAAATTCTTCTTGAATAATTTTCTTACATGCTTGTATCGTGGTATTCATGTATCAGTAACCCCAAAGCAAACTTCTCTTCTTACTTCCTTGCCAATGCATTTGTAATGTCAGTACATTCTGCTTGGTCTATTCCTTCCATTATTGTCAATTTCTTCTTCCAGTAAAGTAATTTCAAATACTTCAAATTTATCTCTGGGGAAACGTATTGGAAGGCTGAGTTTGAGTTTATTCCCTGTGTTGCCTAAACTGCTGTGCAATTTCTAGGTCACCTCCAAATCAGGACTTGAGGACTTAATAGTTAGATTTTCTATACCAAAGAAAACATTCATCACCTATGCATCTCTTCCTACCCCTTTGCCTTTTCTCCTTCTCTCTCTGTACTTTATACTAGACTGTTATAGATGGATGTTTGTGTATCCTGAAAACTAGTATGTTGAAATTCTAACCCCCCAATGTGGTAATGTGATCATATCAGGAGGTCAGGCCTTCAGGTGGTAATTAAGTAATAAGTGTGGAACCCTCATGAATAGGATTAGTGCCTTTATAAGAGATACTAGAGCTTGCTCCCTCTCTCTTTTTCTCTCTTCCGTCTTTGCCATGTGAGGGTTCAATGAGAACACAGCTGTCTGTAAAGCAGAAAGTGGGCCCTCATGTGCTGGCACGTGGATCTTGGACTTCCCAGTCTCCAGAACTGTGAGAAATTAATGTTTGCTACTTAAGCCAAAAAGTCTATGGTAGTTCATTGTAGGAGCCTGAACTAATGGGCTTTGACACTCTCCAGCAAAAAGTACTCCAAAACAGCTATGCCATTTGACCATCATTTCAGGCTGACAGGTTTATCAACAAACACTGTAGATTTTTCACCCTCAGAAATAAGTGACAGTTCCCTTGTCTCCCACGTTTTGTTCTGCCAGTAACTATTTTTCATTTTTGCTCTATTTGAGTTTTCTTTACCTAGAGAAAACATCAGTTACCTGATACAATGAAGCAGCTAGTTTAAGACAGCTATTTATTGTCCTTTGATATTAGTGATATTGCTAGCTTTATGGTAGAAAATGTGTACTTTAATAGTTTATGTAGCATTTAATTAAGAAATAAAGTGTAATGAGATGTGGTTTCTGGGATTCATTATGCTTTAGAGACTCTAGTTGGTCTTCTGATAGATATTTCATCTTGCAGTATGTGTCTTTTTAATGAACTCCAGCCTCAGAAGATATTTCCCAAAAACCTAATTTTTTTCAATTTAAGCATCTAATGAACTAGGATTTCATTAAATTAGTATATTCTTGAAACAATGCCAACATTTTCTCCATCTAATCTCATACAGGCATGCTTTGTACTCCAAAATAACTGAGATATTATGCTAGAAATGTTAAGCAGGCTTTGTGCTTTAGTGAACTTTGTATCTAAGCGTGCTTTGAAAATTTAGGTCTGAATCTTAGCTTCGATGTATAAGGGTTTGATCATGGGAATTCATTTAGACTCTAAGTTATCTTACATATAAAATGAAGATAACAATACCCATCTTACAGAGCTGTCATAAATATTAAATTATGCACAAAAGTGAACTAAAAATAGATCATAGACCTAAATGTAACAGCTAAAATTATAAAACTCTTAGAACTATATCATATTTTTAAAATTTCATGTTTGTAGAAAACAATGCCAACAAGAAAATGGAAAGACAACCCTCTGAATGGGAAACAATATTTGCTAGCTAAAAAGTCTAATAAAGGATTTGTATCTAGAATAAAGAACTCTTGCAACTTGAGAAATTAAAATACACATCTATAAAAAGGTAGACATGAATGTTCATAGCAGCATTATTTACAGTGGCTGAAAAGTAGAAACAAGGTAGTTTCTATAAACTGATGAATAGTAACACAAAATGTGGTATATCCACATAATGGAATATTATTCAGCCACAAAAAGGAATAAAGCACTGATATGTACCACAAACATGGATGAATCTCAAAAACATTATCCTAAGTGAAATCAGGTGGTCACAAAAGACCACCTACTTTAAGATTCATTTTATATGAAATATTTTTTTAAAAGGAGACAAATTTATAGAGAGAAAGTAGATTAGTGGTTGCCACAGGCTGGGCAGGGAAAAGGAGAGTGAGAATGGGGAGTGACTACCTACGAGTATAGGGTTCCTTTGTGAGGATAAAAATGTTCTAAAATTAGATTGTGATTATGGTTGCACAACCCTGTGAATATACTAAAACCACTGAATTATACACTTTTGGGTTTTTTTTGAGATGGAGTCTCATTCTGTCTCCTGGGCTGGAGTGCAGTGGTGCCATCTCGGCTCACTGCAACCTCTGCCTCCCAGGTTCAAGCGATTCTCCTGCCTCAGCCTTCCGAGTAGCTGGGATTACCAGTGCCTGCCACCATGCCCAGCTAATTTTTTGTATACTTACTAGGGGCGGGGTTTCACCATGTTGGCCAGGCTGGTCTCAAACTCCTGACCTTGTGATTCACCCATCTTGGCCTCCCAAAGTGCTGGGATTACAGGAGTGAGCCACTGCACCTGGCCTGAATTGTACACTTTAAATCAGTGAACTTTATGGTATGTGAATTATATCTCAATAAAGAAATTAAAGAGAATTAAATTAGAGAGCATTTTTAAAAGTCCTAGCAGACCAAACAGAACATGATAAACATTTAGCAAGTTTTAAGTACTTTCCCTCTGGGCTGTCAGAAACCATGTTGGCTTTGCTGATTTGTTGTACTTTTTTTCTATTTCATTAATTTCTGTTCTTGTCTTTATTTCCTTTCTTCCACTTTTTAAAGATTTCATTTGCAGTTCCTTTTCCAACTTTTTTAGATGAATGTTGAGTTCATTAATCTGTAGCTTTTCTTCTTCTCAAATAAATGTATTTAAAAGCAAACATTATTTTTAAGCATGCTTTTACTGTATTCCAATGTTTCAATATGTACAATTTTTATTATGCATTTTAAAATATTCCCAAATTACCATTTGACATGTTAAAAATTTAGAAATATATCAAAAATATAAAAGAACTTTCTAGTTGTATTTTATTAATGACTTCTAGCTTAATTAAATTGTTAAAAAATATACTGTGTAATTCCCACTCTTTGAGGTTTGTGGCAGCTTGCTTTATGACATTAGAATGTTTATCCACAGCTATCATGGTGCAATGTTCTAGATATGTTCATTATGTTAAGTTTATCATGTTCTTTAAATCTTCCATAGCCTTAATAATTGGTGTGTATCTGTTAGTGAGAGAGGTATGCTAAATTTCTCACTATAATTAATTTGTCAACTCCTCTTAATTTGACTGAACTCTTAGTAGTTCAGTCCATGTTTGCTTTATACATTTTGAAGCCATGTTATTTCATCCACATAAAGTTAGAATTGCTATATTACCTGGTGAGTTGAACCTTCCATCATTATGAAATGCCTCTTTCATCTCTAATAATGCTTTCAGCCTTAAAATTTGTCTCATGCTGGCATAGCCACGTCTTTTTCTATTCTTTTACATTCAACCTTCTGTATCCACATATTTAAAGTGTGTCATTTGTAGGCAGCATGGGCTTGGATTCTGTTTTTGTTTGTTTGTTTTTTTAATGTCTAAAATTTTTTGCCTTCTAATTGATCAAAATATTCACATTATACACATGGCTTTATATGTATTCAGTATTTATTTGTACATACGTGTGCATGTACTTCCTATTTGCCCTGCCTATGCTATGTTCCTTTCTCTTTTTTGCCTTTTTTCAGGGGGATTGATTATTTCTTATAATTTATTTTGTTTTTCTGTGTTCATTTGAAAGTGATAGGCTCTTTTACTAGTCTCTACAATATGAATTCTTGAATTACTAAAATTAAATATTAATTGATATTTTAACCCTCTTCCTCAATAAAGCAAGGAATTTAACATAACGTTACTTTCTCTCAACTTTTATGCTTCTGCTGAAATGTTCTCTACAATATGCATTCTTGAATTACAATAATTAAATATTAATTGATATTTTAGCCCTCTTCCTCAATAAAGCAAGAAATTTAACATAACATTACTTTCTCTCGACTTTTATGCTTCTGCTGAAATGTGTGCTGGTCTATGTTTAAATTCTCTCTCTTCCTCCTCCTTCTCTGCCTCTCCCTTTTTCTTCCTCCCTTCTTCCTTCTTTCTGCCTTCCTCTGTACTCTCTAACATCTGGATCTATGTCACAATATATTATTACTGTTGTCTTGTAAAAGTACTATTCATTTAGATTTACTGATACATTTACCTTTTTTTCATTGTTCATTTTTTATTACAGTATCCATAAGCTTCTTTCAGGGATAATTTTCCTTTTGCCTGAGGAACAGCTTTTAAAGTCTGTTACTGATTAATTCTCTCAATTTTGTATATCTTAAATGTCTTTGTTTCACTTCCATTCCTGGAGGACATTTTTGTTAGGTACAAAATTCCAGGCTGACAGTTTTTTTCTTTCTGAAAAAACTTCCTATTTTGACTTTCAATTGTTTGTCTTGGAAAGTCAATCTTCAGTCCAACAGTTGATTCTTTAAAGGTGAACGTTTTTTTCTTCTGTCTAATTTTGGATTTTCTGCCTGTCTTGGAATTTTGTTATTTTTATTCTGAGGTGTCTTTTTGTTTATCATACTTGGGTTTGTGGAACTTATTTTTATCTGAATTGAAGTCACCCATCTGTTTGGGAGATTCACAGCCATTATTATCTCAAATATTACATCTGTCCTATGGAGTTTTTTCCTCATTTATCCTTCTGGAAATTTATTTAAGCATATAGTAGTATACCTTCTCATTGTCTCTGCTGTGTCTCTTATCCTGTTTTGTATTGTTATCCTTTTCTCTTCCCATATTTTATTCTATATAACATCTTCTGAACTACGTTCTAGTTTTTTATTTTCTATTCACTTGTGTCTATTGTCAAATAAAACCACTGAATTACCAATCTTTCTTAAAGAACAAAAATTTAATTCAGTTCTTTTATGAGATTTTTAGTTCTAGAATTTTAATTTTTCTTATATTTCAATTATTTAATAAAAGTTTTCAGCCTTTCATCCATTTTCTCCCTTTCTCCATACATATATGCATACACACACATGTACATACATATATATACAAATAAATGAGGTTTCTTTTTAAATCTTTGTTGGCTAACTCTGATATTTTGAACAGCTGTGAACCTGTTTCTCTTGGTTTTTAGACATAGGACACCATCTTTGAACCTGCCTAATTTTTTTTTTATTTCCATACCTGGCATATATAACTGTGTGGAAGCTTCAGAACCTTTCTCTAGAAAGGATTTATCCCTCCACTGGGCACATGGCGAGGTTATCACTTTAATCCAATGAGGAACATCTGCCTTTGACTTTCTAGGCTTTTCAACAAACAGCTTTATGTATTTTTAGCAATTTTATAAGACAAGGTTAGAGTTGGAGTGGTCTCCTTATAAAATTACTTAAAACCCATCCTCTAATTTTCAAGTTTTCCCACTTAAGTTTGTAGACTTCCACCACATGTATTCCTAGTATTTAGCAAATGTCTTCAAGGAAAAACCAGTTATGCATTTTAGAACATCTCCTCTCTGCTGGTTTATTTCTTTTGTTGCAACAACCCTCCCAAATTGTGCATCAAATGCTCAGAATTGACACATGCCTCTAGGATAAAAGTGGCTGTGAAAGCCAGCTCAGCTAAGGTTCTTTGTTCCTGGAGTCTTAGTCCCACTAATTCTCATTGTCTCATTAGCTCTCCACTGCCTTAAAGAGATGCTTTTTCAATTGTATCCATGTTTTCTAGGTGGGAATTGTTCTACATGAAGTGCTGGTCTACTGCCAGTTATTTCATCCCACTCAAAAGTAGAAGTCCTTTCAGAATGTTTATGTCACTTTATGTAGTTTTCAAGCTCTTGGCTAAAACTTTCAAACTTGTTTTTTATCTTCATAAATGTAATAAGCATAATTTAATTAAGTTTGTGCCAAATAATTCTAGTGTTTGGAGTCCCTGCCAGTCTGCCTATATTATGTGTTGTTTCTGTTGAGGATTATTGTTGTTATCGCATGTTTGAGAATAGCTGGTTATCATTGCTTATGTACCTGACACAGAATTTGAAAAAAAATCTTTTGAATAATGTTTTAATGCATACAATGACTTTAGCTTCCTCCAGAGAGAATTTTAGTTTGTTTTTTCCAGATGCCAAGCGACATCAGTAATTAAGATCACTTTAGCAGTTTCATAGATTAGGATATCCTTGAATAACCAGTTGATTTGGATCTGATCGTCAGTTTCTACAAGGGTTGTTTTACTTCTAATTTACCCTTAGACTTGTGGAATTTTTCTAGCTGGATTTAGAAATCAAGACAAACATTTTTCAGCAAAACAAATGAAAACATATAAAACCTAAAAGCTATCAGTAGCTGTATTTCCTGTTATGTGGGAAAACAAAAACAAAAACAAAATGTGATTCATATGAAGTCAGAAACAAATAATCATAATAATAGCTAATACTGATATAGGGCTTGCTCTGTAATTGTCTATTTTAAGCGGTATTTACATCAACTCATTTGTTCTCACCACAACTTTGAGACAAACAGAGTAAGTACTGTTGTAGTTTGAGTCCTTGGCTTCAGTTATTCACAATACTCAGCCAAACTACTGCCGATCATTCTTACAACAGAGAGACTGAAATGTGAGGTTTCTTAACTCGCAGCCTGTGTTTGCTCAGATTTTATAAGCTGCCTCAGGAATGACCGGCCTTTTTTCCAGCTCCAGGTCTCGGGGCCCCCAGGTCTTTCTTTTTCATAAATAATGGCATTGTATGGCTTGACAATTTTTTCATTTCTATTCATCAAACTAGCTGTTACTGACAGAAACTGCTGCAAACCTTTTCCCAAGTAGACTGAGCAAAACATTTTTTGAAAAAACAGTACAGATCCCTATAATGCCCTCAAAAAGATATTTTATAATTTATGGTTATTACACGTAAAACATTATGTTAACCATAAATGAAATTACAAAGGAAAAATCCCCCACAATTCTATTACCTTAAGAGTTCTTACATTCTCTTTGTAATTCTTAGCCATATTTTTTAAGAACATGGTTGCCATCACTCCTAGCTACATTATTAAGTGCACTTAACAATTCATTAGTATTTCTCATGGTATTGATTAGAAGCCTTCAGAAAAAATAATGGGGTAGACATTGGTACTGTTCATCATATAAGGGTAGATTAGATCAAGGGGTAGGTGCAGCTTCCAATAGAACTAAAGATGACTGAGTACTATGGTTTGAACATCCCTTCTAACACTCATGTTGAAATTTAATTGCCAATGTAAGGATATTGGGAGGTGGGACCTAAAAGAGTTGGTAAGGTCATGAGGTCATAATGCCATTACCTCTGGAGTGGGTTAATTAACTTGAGGGTGGGTTCCTGATAAAAGGATGAAGTTCAGCGCCTGTTTCTCTGTCTCACATTCTCACTTGCCCTTGTACCATGTCATGACGGAGCACAGAAGCCCTCGTCAGATGCTGGCACCATGCTCTTGGACTTCTCAGACTCCAGAACAATGAGCAGACTAAATCTCTTTCTTTACAAATGATGCACTATGTGATATTCTGTTATAGCAGCAGAAAACAGATTAAACTGAATCATAACTGTTCTTAAGGCCATTTCTTTATTTTACCTGATAGGATCTTTAATCTGGTGCCACATAGGGTCAAATTTGTGACATACTCATATGACCTTTGTTATTCACTACATTTCTTTTTTTTTTTGTGCAAAGCAAGATGTAAATTATTCCGATTTAGAAACTAACACTCAGAAGATTACATGATTTGCATTCATATAAATGGTAAAGCTGATATTTGAGTCCTAGACTAAAGGACAAAAATAGTACTGTTTAATCACTATCACTTCCTTGGCCCCTGTAGCAGACTCCTTTGGAGTGCCCCAAGTTGCTAGATATAAGAAACAAAAACATCTAAGTAAAATTTGAGTTTCAGGTGAATAATAAATTAGTTTTGGGTAGACGTATGCCTCAAATATAGTGTACTTTACCCACATACCCCATACTAAAGAAATGGGCCTAAGTGGCCACTCCTAACACCTCCCTTCTCTCCCATCTGCTCGCTTTCACTCTCTCTCAATTTAAAGGCACAGAAAGTATACTCAGAGGGTCTTTAGCACTGCAGCTGTAAAGTCTGGTCAAGCTGAACTCAAAACTAGTATCATGGTATGCCAAGCCACATGCATGCAGAATATATGGGACAGTGAAGGAAACTGCTTGCAGAGAGGAGACTGAAGCAAAGTGCAGAAAGAACCCAAAGTTCAGAAAGAAGCTGCATGACAGCTTCCCCTGCCCTGAAAAGCACAGCCATGCATGCTACACTGAGGTCCAGAAGATTCTCTTGTATCTCTACTAACTTGACAGTGTTCTCCTTCCTTATAGAACCTCCTCCAGGCATTAGTGGGAGTTTGTGGCTGGTGGAATAGTTGAACTTTCTGGCTGAGTTTGGAGAGTCAGGCCCAGTCACTGGCTTTGTGGTGACATGCAGTGGGCACTGTGCCTACGTGGGCAGCATGTAGCCAATGCATCAGTTCCTTTCTTGTTCACCCTGCTAGGAACTTCATGCCCAAGTGACTCAAACCTGAAGACCAGATTCTTCAGACAGATAGAGAGAAGGACTAAGGGGTCAGGAAGCTTTCTGGAATATACTTTAAGATGTCGTTTTTTGATCCATCTCTACTGGTCCAATCATACACACACACACACACACCCCTACCTGTATGTGCTCCAATCATTCTTTCCTCTCCTTTCCATCACGTTTATTATCAAATCTACTCCCCAACTTCTCTTTGAAACTCAGGTGTAATGTGTCAAATCATTCTTCAGGTACAGAGTGGCTCAAAGCAGAGATGTGAACTCTGCAGCATAGAGGCCTAAGCTTCTCTAAAGGATGTCTTCCTGAAGGTTGAGACTTTCTTTTTCAAGGTCAGGATATTGCCAGACACAGCATAATCACTTTCTGACTGCTGAGACCTCCTATGAGCTTCTTTGCTCCAAAGAGGCAGAATCTCAAGTTCTTTGATCTCTGCCCCGGGAATGCAAATTAGCCAACACAGACAGCATCAAAGGCAGTGCTGACCCTGAGTAAGCACAGTGTTCTTTTCCTCCTCACTTTATCAGCTAAGTTGCCTAAAGCCCAGGAGAAAACTACCCAGTGAAGGGAAGAGTTCATGCTCAGCCAGGACACAATTTCAGCTCTGACTCCTAAAAATAAAGATTGTTCTCTCTAACCGAAAACCTCATCACATAGGGACTGCACTTAACTCTAGAAAGAAATGGTCACAAAATTCATAGCCAATATTATTCTACTTATATTATTTTTCATTAAATCACTCTCAGATCTATGATCTCACTTGACTTCACAGTTCCCATTTGGCACCCAAAGGATGACTCAGTGGACATTTACAGTGTCTACCCAGCACCCATGGATTACAGTCCCAAGGTTTCCAACTGCCCTTTGCAGGCCCTGTGCTTGGGGAGACGGACCTCACCCTCAGGCCCATGGGAGCCTGGATAAACAGAGCCAAGCAGCCTGTGTGACTGTCTTCATCACAATCATGTTCTTGAGTCTTTGCCCATGATCTAATCTAGCTCAATCAGGATTCCTGCTGAAAGCTGGGTCAGAAGCTGTGCCTTTTATTCTGCAAGTCTTGAACTAGAAGTCAAGCAGTACCAATCTGCTGGGACCCACGTGTAAATTGAGCCAACACTTTGGGTGGCAGAATAAAAAAAACATGTAAAGAAAGTGCAACCTTGATAAGAGCACAGTTGATTTTATAAGCCATATTGATGCCTGTTCTTTTGCTGGACTTCCCAGGCACACAGATGAGCAAATCTCTCGTTTATCCAAACTTGGAATTGCATTTTCTATTATGTACAAGTAAAACAACTAGTGAATGTTTTAGTGAGTAATGTGATAGTGGCCATTCGAAAATTGCTTGTGTGTGTGCATGGTGCCTTCTAACATTGTGCAGTGTTCAACTTGCACAACTATACTGTGTGGGCTTTGGCATAGAAGCAAGTATTTATCTTAGAGCTGTATTTACAAAGCAAACATGTTTACATCTAGATTTATTGCATATTTGAGTGATTTGAAGAGGTCAACTGACAGAGATTATGCCTCCTCATTCATTTATTCAATTATTTATTAATACAAAAATATTATTGAATGCCTAATACATGCCAGGCCCTGACAGAGAAGTGAACAAGGCAAGGTACTTTTCCTCCTATATATTTTAATAGGGGAGAATGATCATAAACAAATTAGTATGTAATATAAGAACAAATAATGATGTGTTATGAATAAAAATAAATTAAGGGAAAGAGTGCAGGGAGTGGCAAGAATTATTTAAATAGAGTAAATTAAATAAGGTGCCTCTGAGAGGCAACATTTGAGAAGAGATCTGAATGAAGTAAGGAGGCAAGTCATATGAAAATAGGAGGAGAATTGGGCTGGGCATGGTGGCTCACGCCTGTAATCCCAGCACTTTGGGAGACCGAGGCAGGCAGATCACGATGTCAAGAGATCGAGACCATCCTGGCCAACATGGTGAAACCCCGTCTCTACTAAAAATATTTAAAAATTAGCCGGGCGTGGTGGCATGTGCCTGTTGTCCCAGCTATTCCCGAGGCTGAGGCGGAAGGATCGCTTGAACCCAGGAAGTGGAGGCTGCAGTGAGCCGAGATTCCGCCACTGCACTCCAGCCTGGCGGCAGAGCAAGACTCCATCTTAAAAAAAAAAAAAAGTAGGAGGAGAATTTCAGGCAAAGAGAGCAGCCAATGCAAAGAAGCTGAGGCAGAAACAATGTTGGCATGTTTGAGAAACAAGAAAGGCAGTGTGGCTGGAGCAGAACAAATGAAGATGAGAATATAGGCAATAAGAGAAGAGAAGTAAGCAAGGGCCAGTCATGTGGGGCATTCCGAGACCAGAAAGGAGATTGGATTTATAGTCATCTCTCAGTATACAAGGGTTGGTTCCAGGATTCTCTGTGAATACTAAAATCTCTGCAAACCCAAGTCCCGCAGTGGCCTCTGTGGAATACAAGTATGAGAGAAGTCAGCTCTTGACCAGGCACAGTGGCTTATGCCTGTAATCCCAGCACTTTGGGATGTCGAGGCAAGACGATTGCTTGGGGCCAGGAGTTTGAGAGCAGCCTGGCCAATATGGCGAAACCCATCTCTACTAAAAATACAAAAATTAGCCAGGCGTGGTGATGCGTGCCTGTAGTCCCAAATACTCAGGAGGCTGAGGCACAAGAATCACTTGAACCTGGGAGGTAGAGGTTGCAGTGAACTGAGAACATGCCACTACACTCCAGCCTGGGCAACAGAGTGAGGCACCATATCAGAAAAGAAACAAAATTAAAGAAAAGTCAATTTTTTGCATACTTGGGTTTTAAGTCCCCTGAATATTGTATTTTTGATCTGCATTTGGTTGAAAAAAAATTCACATCTAAATCCACTACACTTCAAACGCTTGTTGTTCCTGGGTTAATTGTAATTCTTTATTATATTTTAAGTTCCAGGATACATGTACAGAGTGTGCACGTTTGTTATATAGTTATACATGTGCCACAGTTGTTGGCTGCACCTGTCAACCCACCATCTAGGTTTTAAGGCCCACATGCATTAGGTATTTGTCCTAATGCTCTTCTTCCCCTTTTCCATCATGCCTTGAAAGCCCCAGTATGTGTTGTTCTCCTCCCTGTGTCCATGTGTTCTCAGTGTTAAACTCCCACTTATTACTTAGAACAAGCAGTATTTGGTTTTCTGTTCCTGGGTTAGTCTGCTGAGGATGATGGCTTCCAGCTTCATCCATGTCCCTGCAAAGGACATGATCTCATTCTCTTTTATGGCTGCATAGTGTTCCATGGTGTATATGTGCCACATTTTCTTTAACCAGTACATTATTGATGGGCATTTGGGTTGATCCTATGTCTTTGCCATTGTAAACAGTGCTGCAATAAACATATGTGTACATGTCTCTTTATAGTAGAATGATTTATATTCCTTTGGGTATATACCCAGTAATCCCATTACTGGGTATGTCTGGTTCTAGATCATTGAGGAATCTAGATCATCAATGATCTAGAACCAGAAACACCATCTTCCACAATAGTCAAACTAATTTACAATCCCACCGAAAGTGTAAAAGTGTTCCTATTTCTCCACAGCCTCGCCGGCATCTATTGTTTCCTGAGTTTCTAGTAATCACCATTCTAACTGGTATGAGATGGTATCTCATTGTGGTTTTGATTTGCATTTTTCTAATGACCAGTGATTATGAGCTTTTTTTTCATGTGTTTATTGGCCACATAAATGTCTTCTTCTGAGAGGTGTCTGTTCATACCCTTTGCCCAGTTTTTGATTTTTTTTTTAATTGTAAATTTAAGTTCTTGTAGAGTCTGGATATTAGACCTTTGTCAGATGGGTAGATTGCAAATATTTTCCCCTCTTCTCTAGGTTGCCTGTTCATTCTGATGCTAGTTTCTTTTGCTGTGTAGAAGCTCTTTAGTTTAATTAGATCCCATTTGTCAATTTTGGCTTTTGTTGTCATTGCTTTTGGTGTTTTAGTCATGAAGTCTTTGCCCATGCCTATGTCCTGAATGGTATTACCTAGGTTTTCTTCTAGGGTTTTTATGGTTTGAGGTTTTACATTTTAGTCTTTCATCCATCTTGAGTTAATTTTTGTATAAGAAAAGGGTCCAGTTTCAATTTTCTGCATATGGGTAGCCAGTTTTCCTAGCACCTTTTATTAAATAGGGACTCCTTTCCCCATTGCTTGTTTTTGTCAGGTTTGTCGAAGATCATATAGTTGTAAATGTGTGGTGTTATTTCTGAGGTCTCTGTTCTGTTCCATTGGTCTATATGCCTTTTTGGTACCAGTACCATGATGCTTTGGTTACTGTAGCCTTGTAGTATAGTTTGAAGCCAATTAGCATGATGCCTCTAGCGCCATCATCAAGTTGGCTTCATACCTAGGATACAAAGCTATTTCAACATATGCAAATCAATAAACTTAATCCATCACATAAACAGAACCAATTACGAAACCACATGATTATATCAACAGATGCAGAAAAGGCCTTCAATAAAATTCAACATCCCTTCATACTAAAAACTCTCAAAAAACTAGGTATTGATGGAATATATCTCAAAATAATAAGAGCTATTTATGATAAACCCATAGCCAATACCATACTGAATGGGCAAAAGCTGGAAGCATTCACTTTGAAAACAAGCACAAGACAAGGATGCTACCCTGATCTCAGCACTCTTATTCACATAGTATTGGAAGTTCTGGCCAGGGCAATCAGGCAAGAGAAAGAAATAGCATATCAAACAGGAAGACAGGAAGTCAACTTGTTTCTGTTTGCAGATGGCATGATTCTATATTTAGAAAACACCAGCGTCTCAGTCCAAATACCCCTTAAGCTGAGAAGCAACTTCAGCAAAGTCTCAGGATACAAAATCAATGTGCAAAAATCCCAAGCATTCCTATACACCAACAATAGACAAGCAGAGAGCCAAATAATGAATGAACTCCCATTCACAATTGCTGTAAAGAGAATAAAATACCTAGGAATACAGCTTATAAGGGATATGAAGGACCTCTGCAAGAACTACAAACCACTGTTCAAGGAAATAAGGGAGGACACAAAGAAATAGAAAAATACTCCATGCCTGTGGTTAGGAAGACTCAGTATCATGAAAATGGGCATACTTCCCAACGTAATTTACAGATTCAATGCTATTCCCATCAATGCTATTCCTGTCAAAC
This sequence comes from Plecturocebus donacophilus, assembly GCA_004027715.1. Lineage (NCBI taxonomy): Eukaryota > Metazoa > Chordata > Mammalia > Primates > Pitheciidae > Plecturocebus > Plecturocebus donacophilus. The sequence goes on along the minus strand of PVKP010010009.1, from coordinate 25,479 downwards.
TACCATTGACTTTCTTCACAGAATTAGAAAAAACGACTTTAAATTTCATATGGAGCCAGAAAAGAGCCTAAATAGCCAAGACAATCCTAAGCAAAAAGAACAAGGTTAATTGTAATTCTTAAGCATGACTGGCAGCAGTTAAAGGCTTTTGTGTAGAGAAACAACAATCTGATTTAAGCTTTAAGATGCCTCAACACAGATGAACTCAAAAACAATGTTGAAAAAAGAAACAAGTTGAAGAAGAATCAATGAGTCCAAAACAAACAATACTAATCAATATATTATTTAAGGATACAACTTTATTTTTTAAAAAATGAAAAGCAAGAAAATGATAAACACAAAATTCAGGATATGAATTACCTCTCAGGGGAGGCAGGAGAATGCAATTTGTGAGAGAATCCAGGGGCTATCTAGAGTATTGTAAATTCTATTTCTTAAGCTGGGGGGTGGCCATGGGTTTTCATTTTATTATTATTATTTAAATCATATGTAGTTTGTTTCCTAGATATGATAGATTTGATAATGTAAAAACAGTACTTTAACAGTAGTGGATGATTGGCTATAGGTGGCCAAGAATGACACAGGGAGACTCATGACAGAGCTGTTGTTAGAATCCAGCTGAGTGGAGATGGTGGTGTAGCTAGTGTGGGGCAGTATGCAAGAATGGATCAGATGTGGCTATATTTTGAAAGTGGAGCTAATAGGAATAGCATATGCATTGGATGTAGGATGTGAGTGGAAAAAGGAGATGTAAAAAGTAATAGAGAGGAGCAGCCTAGGGGACAACACCAGACCTCATCTCTCTGGACCCGTCTAGCTCTCCTGAGCTTGTCACCAAGGCTCTAAGAGGTCTTGGTGAAGATCCTCAACAAAAGCCCAGAAAACACCTGTTATTGGAGGCTAGCAAAGAAGCCCATTTCCATGCCCATTTCCATGGGAGCTTCCCCAAGCCCTCTCAGAGGTCCTGAGCCTGTTCCCTGTGGGACAGGACTTCAGCTCTGACTGCTTTTTCCAGAGGCACTAGAGTGGAAACAAACTAAAAATGAAGATTTGAGAGTAAGAAAGGGGAAATGAACCTCTTGCTGTTTTTCCAGTAAAGTAATTCACCAGATAACTGGGCTTTTGAGCAGTCTAAGCAGAGAAAATGAAGAATGAGAATAAGAATTAAAACAAAATCCCCAAATAAACATAACTAAATGGCATGGATGAACCCAGCAGGAGGAAGGGAAGCAAAATCAGGAGAGGAACTGCCTCACTTCCTTGGAAACTCTGCCAAGTTGAGGTTGAAGCTCCTCTGAGCAGGGCCACCTGAGGTTAGCCTGACCTCTCCCCGGACTACAGGGCCAGTTCTGCCAATCTGACTGGAGTTGTAGAGCCATATGAGGGGCAGGGAGGTCACTGTCAGACCAGACCTCTAACTCCATGCATCCACCCAACAATTCCTAAGTAGAAGGAGGCACCCTCATCACTGTGCACCAGCTTTTCCCTCTTGCCTTGGGACAGCCAGAAGGATTCATTATAGGTCACAATTCTGGGGGCTGGATGATGCCAGGGCCCTAATTTAAAGCCAGAGACAGCCATGGTTCTTTGTTGAGATCATTTAAAAAAAATTAGTGTATGCATGTGAGGATTCAGGTTTTGAAGCTCCCTCTTCGTCCCTGCCCCTTATTTTCTCCCTTCCTGTTCCTGAATCAGGCTAAAATAATACTATGAACTATAATAATGATAGCTACTCCTCCTCTACCATTTATTGTTCACTATTTATGTGCCAGGCACACTGCTAAGTGGTTTCCTTATGTTAACTCATTTTATCATCAACAGCCACCTTGTGAGGTAGATATTATTATCTGCATTTCACACATAATAATGTTAGCTCACATTTATTCAAATCATTCCATCTGCCAGACACTGTGCAAAGAATAGGTGTTACATCATAACAAGGAAGGCACTACTCTCCTTCCCATATCACAGAGGAGGAAACTCACTCAGAGAAGCCAGGTAACTTGCTCAAGGTTTTACACCCTGTTGGGAGCAGGCCGGAGATGTCTGGGCAGGATTTCCTCAGAAGGGCTCACAGCCTGGGAAGGCCCAGCCATTGTAGGCCAAAATCAAGGCACTAAGGAAGCCCCCTAAAGGCATTCTCAGTAACAGCTTTACTGAGATATCTGTGCTCCCTTTACTCACAGCACCACTGGCACCAAATGCAGGGGGTTTTCCACATGCCAGCCAATTATCCAGCTCTCCAAACACCAACTGGATATTCTGCAGTTCAGCTCTGAAAATAACTGCCCAGAGTTGGCACAGGCCCCACAGGTTAAGGGCTTAGTGCCACAAGACTCCCTTCACAGCAGATGCTAATGGCAAGTGTGGGCCTTCCAGATGGACCAGATATAAATTAGGCGTTCCCAGGACCCTCCTCCTTGAGTTTTATAATTTGTTTGGCTCACAGAACTGAGAAAGAACTTTACTGTTACTAGTTTATTGTACAGGACACAACTCAGGAATGGCCAAATGGAAGAGATGCAGGGGGCAAGGTATGGGAGCAGGGGCACACACTCTGATGTGTTCAGCAACCCGGGAGCTCTCTGAACCCCTTCATTTAGGAGTTTTTAAGGGAGGCTTCATTCAGAGGCATGACTGATTACATCATTGGCCACTGGTGGCTAACTCATCGCCAGCTTCTCTCTCCTGCCTGGAGGTCTGTGGGTGGAGCTGATAGTTCCAAACCTCTAATTATTCAGTCTTTCCAGTGACCAGTCCCACCTGGAGCTGTCTAGGGCCCCTCCCCACCCAGCCACCTGTCATTTCATTAGCATACAAACAGCACCCTTATCCCTCCGGAGAGTCTAAGGGATTTAGGAACTGTGTGCCAGAAACCTAAGACAAAGACCAAATGTACAGTCAGCCCTCTGCCTCCTACATCTGTAAATTCAATGAAAATATTTGGGAAACATAAATATCAAATAACAATTAAAAATAACTGTAAATTTATTGTTTAATAAATAATAACTGTATTTTTAACTGTATTTTTTCAAATAAAAAAATAACTGTAAATTTATTTTTTAAATTTTAACTGTAAAATTTAAAAATACTGTATAACAACAATTTACATAGCATTTACATCATAATAAGTATTATAAGAATCTAGAGATGATTTTAAGTACATGGGAGGTAGTGTATCGGTTATATGCAAATACCACACCACGTCATATAAAGGACTTGAGCATCGCAGATTTAGTCTCTGAGGGGTGATTCCAGAACCATTCCCCCACAGATATTGAAGGATAACTGTATATTTCTTATTGTTACAAGTGGCAAAGCCCTACGGGTCTACATCAACTTCAATTCTTGCCTCCTCAGAAGACAGAATTCCACTGAAGGGGTATACGGCAGAGTGAGAGACCAAGGCAAGTTTTAGAACAGGAGTGAAAGTTTATTAAAAAGCTTCAGGGCAGGAATCAAAGGACACTTGGAAGAGGGCCAAGCAGGCAACTTGAGAGATCAAGTGTGTGGTTTGAGCTTTCGACTTGGGGTTTTATATGTTGGCATGCTTCCGGGGTCCTGCACTAACTACTTCTTCTGATTCTTCCCTTGGGGAGGGCTGTCCACATGCACATGCACAGTGGCCTGCTAGCACTTGGGAGGGGCCGCATGCACGGTGTGTTTCCTGGAGTTGTGTGTATGCTCGCTTAAGGCATTTTCTCCTTACCAATCCAGTGTTCCTAGGCAAAGGTCAACCCCCATTTTGCCTCTTAGTGCGCACGCTTCAGCCCACTTGCGCAACCCCTGAGGGCTTATTGAGAAGCTGTTGATCACCAGTTTCAGATGTTTCTATCTATTGGGAAGCTGCCTTTGTCTGCCGCCAGCTGTGACCAATTATTATTTTAGAGAGCGAGCTTAACAACTGCCTGAGCATCACCTGATGGTCGCCTGACATTCCTGATGGGGGCGTGGGGGTGCCCTCTCCTGCCCTGCTCATGTCTGACTAGCTACGTATGGTAACATTATTACTTCACAAATCATATAATTCACCCATTTAAAGTGTATGATTAACTGGTTTTAGTATATTCAGAGTTGTGCAACTATCACCACGTTAGAACATCTGAATCACCTCAAAAAGAAATCTCTCATACCTTAGTTATCATCCCCCAACTCTCCATTCTCACAGTTCTAGGTAACTGCTAATCTACTTTCTTTTTCAGTTAATTTGCCCATTCTGGACATTTCATATAAATAAAATCATGCAATATATGACTTTTGTGACTGTCTTCTTTTACTTAACATGTTTTCAAGGTTCATCTTTGTGTATATCAGGCTTTAGTAATTCATTTCTTTTTATTGCCAAATAATATTCCATTGTAGCGCTATACCATACTTTATCCATTCGTCTGTTGGTAGACATATGGGTTGTTTCCACTTTGAAGCCATTATGAGTCATGCCACTATCAACACTCAAGTAAAAGTTTTTGTGTGGATACAAGTTTTCATTTCCTGTTGGCATTTTTCTACAGGCCTCTGAGATAGTGTTAAAGACAAACATTTCAACTTGAACTTCAATGATGTCCAGAAGAGTGAGCTGCCATATCTACAGCCTTCTATGCCACCAATTTAATCTACATGACAACCTTGTGAAATAGATTTAATTTATAGAGTCAGAGAAATAAAAAAAAAATTCTATTTCTGTCCTCAAAACCCATGCTGTTAAACACTAAGCAATACAGCCTCCCACTCAAATTGGGGGAAAGGGATGTTATTCCCATTTCTGCACATAATACGGTGTGGCTCAGCAGTCTAACAAGTTCTGGAGAAAACCGCTGAAACTGCTAGGTGGGAAGGTCTCCCTGGCGAAACTCCAACCAGCCTCTGCCCTGGGAGGAGTGCGCCCTGGTGCGCTGTGGTGGGGAGGAGCCTGGGACTTGAACTGTGAGGCAGGAAACGCACCCCCAGGGACTCTGGCCTTACCGAGGGTCCCCGTTTCCCTTTTTCGCCCAATAAACCCTGCCCCGCTCACCCTTCAAATTGTCTGCGAGCCGTGTGAAAAGGACCTCATCTTTAGCTGAACTAAGGAAAAGTCCCAAAACACCGTGAAAGGAAGCTAAAAATCTGAGACCCCAAACTCATGATGCCAAAGGAAAAAGTCAAGCTTGGAAAGTGAAGCATGCAAAACTGCCTCCCATTTTGTTCTTATATAGATTGATAGACAGAAAGAAGGCAACTGACCTCCCCAGGGCCCCTCCCTCACAGTTGCTGACGAGGAAATTCCTTGTGGGCCCCAAGATCTTTACCCTAACACAATTCTGTTGAATTTCAACCAATGTAAATTAACAGACTGTCTTCACAGGTATTGGGACAAAGAATAGGGAGTCATCCCTCCCTCACTTAAGATAAATGTGTGTTCGACTGCTTTACTCTTTTTTTTCTTACGGAAAAATGTAGATTAACCACTCACCAGACGAATGCATAATTGACTATTCTCTACCCTCTTCTTTCACATGTAAAATGCGGATTCAGTGAAAACTGATCAAAGCCTCAAAAGAATGCAATTTTCTCTGTTATTTACACTACCCTGTTTTCTTTCCACTATCCCTTACTGCAGGCTCTTTCCCCTTTAAATATAAAAGTCCTCAAACCCTGTTTGGAAAAAGCACGGATCACACATGTTCCTGTGATTCTGTGTTCCTTTTTCCCTGGCACATGCTCAATTTTGGCAAAAATAAACCTGTAAAATGATCGAGACTTACCTCTGTCATTTCGTTTGATTTACAGAACACATTGCCTTTGACACCTCGAGGGTGCTGTGTCTTTGGGAGTGTCTGAAGCTTGCTTCCTGGGCTGGGCAGTATTTATTTCATGAAGGACAACAGCAGTCACAGCAGAGGAAAAGCATCTTCCTTCAGTGGCTTGTGGCCCATAGACAGCAACTAGGAAGGTGGAGCAGAGTAACAGAAGATCATTATTACCTGTGTGTGAGACATCTGTAGAGACATCTGAAAAGAAGTGAAAAGCATAGGCAGAAAACTAAGATGAGCCATTGTGTCACATGGTAATTGCCCCATAAACTACATACCTCGACCATGCCTCGGCTTTCCGTTGAAACTGCTCTCTGTAACCCTAATGTGACAGGCAAGCAGTCCAAACCAATGCCATTTTGGCCCCTGCGCCATTTTAAGAAAAACTAAGACTTGTAATAAGTAACTAAGGTCTGTAACTTTCCACCCTACCTAGACAATGTGTAAACTAACGCTTATCTTGACTTCTGTAAACCACTTCAGTAACAATCGGAATGTCCAAAGTTCCCTGGCCCTCGGAACGTCCAAAGCCCCTCGCCCAGGAGATGGTTTACAGGCATAAAAGGTCTTGACACGCTCCTTTAAGGGCCACGGGTTAGAGAGATGCGAGAACTCCGTGGCCGCCAGCAATAAAGACCCTGTAATTTGGCCTAGTCTTTGTTTCAGTGGTGATTTCGTGCTTGCTCGGTTACAACTGAAATGAGGGAGCTAATGCTAATGTGAACGTATTTGCACGTGTTACAGATTGTGGGGCTTTAGAGAAACTGTGTTAAGCATAGCAGCCATTTTAGGGCTTTTTCCTCTTTCTGCCCCCTTTGTCTGGAGACCTTCACCACCACCACCACCACCACGTTGCCAATGTGGGAGTATGCTAAAATGTGGTGCACCTGGAGTTAGGTAGCAACATTGCAGCAGAGATAACAGAGTATCCCAATCACTGACTCTAGTTAGGGTTGTTGACACTAATCACACTTGACAGCTGTTTTAGATTGTTTGTACTTCTGTAACAGAATTCCTGAGACTGGGTATTTTATAGAAGATAAATTTACTTTCTCACACTTCTGGAGGCTGTGAAATCCAAGATCAAGGGACCAGTAGATTCAGTTTGTCTAGTGAAGGATGCATCCTGCTTGCAAGGTGGCACCTTGATGTTGGATTCTCCAGAGGGGAGGAATGCTGTGTCCTCACATGGTAAAAGATGAAAGCATAAAAGGGACAAACTCCCTCTGTCAAGGCCCTTTATATGGGGACCTAATCCCATTCATGAGGGAGGAGTTCTCATGGTTTAATCACCTCTTTAAGCCCCACCTCTTGATAGTGTCATATTGGCAACACATGAAGTTGGGAGGGTTCAACCAGTTGCACTTTGATTTTCTTTGAAGTCTGTTTTCTTTTTCTTACTTTTTTTTTTGGTGGGGATGGAGGGGAACAGGATCTTGCTCTGTCACCCAGGCTGGAGAGCAGTGTTGTGATCATAGCTCATCATAACACCTGGAAACCCTGGGCTCAAGCGATCTTCCTCCCTCAGGTACTGAGATTGCAGGTACACCACCACACCTGGCTAATTTTACAATTTCTTATAGAGACAGGGTTTCACTATATTTCCCTAGCTGGTCTCAAACTCCTGCCTGAAGCAATTCTCCAGCCTCAGCATCCCACAGCACTGGGATTACAGGCATGAGCCACCTTGCCTGGCCCTCTCTGAAGTCTTCTTTCACCTGTGCTTCAGTGAGAATACATCATTTTCTCTGAATTTCTGGGTGCATGGATTTTTTCTTAGACCATTTTTTTGGTTCTGTTTTGTCTTTCAGAAAGCACAAAATAAATGTCCCATTCTAAATGCTAAGTGCTTGAAAAACAGTGATCGTTTATATTCTTATAGTAAGTTGAAAGATTAAGAAAAAAGATCATTCCCTTGGCATCTTCTATTTCTCACCTCCGGCCTAGAAAACAAGCATCAACACAGTATTTGAGAGGCTAGTCATGCTTTTTTTTTTTGTATTCTACCATCCACATGACTTTCAAGTATAGAGTTTTCTGGAGTTTGAGCACATCAAGGTTGATACTATAGGTGGAGATGAAGGCAAATAGTGCTAGAAGTAAACATAATGGATGAGTGAGTCAGAGATTTTTTAGGGAGTTTCTTCATCCCCAGACCAGGGATGGAGGCCAGGGTTTGGGGGCTTCACCTTTTCCATAGAAAGGGTCCTAAAAGTTTGCTTTCTATTTGTGCTGGCAAATGATGGTGGTATCTCTGGGGAAGAGAGAAAGGATGGTGTTATACACAAAACCTAAGTTATTGGTAGCCATGGGAAGAGATTCCTCCGGCCGAATATGTCTGAGATGTAGGGGGGCTACCTTCTGTCATCAATCCAGAAGAAGCATATCAACCATGACAGTGGACTGGACTGAAAGTCAGAAAGATTGTGCTCAGTGGTCTGGATTGTGCAAGACACCTGGCTTTGAGGAGGTAGAGAAGTCACCAAGTAGATATGTGCAGAGCTGTTAGGAGATGAAGGCAGGACTCTGGATGTGATGGTGGGGAACTCACATCTAGAGTCTTCAGGAGGCAGCATTGCCTTACGGTTGAGAACCTTGGCTTTTCTGTTGAGACAAACCACCAGAATTCCAATCCTGGCTCTATCACTTAATACTGATGGTGTGACCTTGAGCTAGGTGCTTCACTGCTGTGAGCCTTTGTTTTCTCATCCAGAAAATCCTACTTCATAGGTTGTTGTAGGGATTAAATCAGATAATGCTTATGAAATACTAACAAGTATAGTCCAAAAGTTTAGATGCCAACAAACACGATATCCTTAATGTTTCTAAACTGAAATTAAAATTTTTATTTTTAACGTCATTCTGCCAAAACTGGCCCAAAACTTAACCAACTTTAATGTTATACTCTTCTCCTGAAAATTCTGAGAAAAGGAAGATTCTGATTAGCAAGTCTGTGGTGGGGCCTGAGAGTCTGCATTTGTAACAAGCTCCCAGGTGACGCTGATGATGCTGCGGGTCCCAGGACCACAGTTTGAATAGCAAGTATCTAAAGGCACACAGAGCTGACACCTGTGTAGGTTAAGATGAAAAATAAGAGGGAAGAAAACAGAGAACCAGTGCAATTTAAAAAGGCCAGCCCAGTGCAGTGCAGTGGCCACTCAATAAATGATAACTGTTGCCATTAATCTTTGAGAACTGAAGTTATCTATGCCCACAGGGCTTATTGTCTACATTAACATGACTTTATTTATTGTCCACTGTTTTCATCAACATGATTTATTATTCCAGGACACTCTTGCCATGGAAGAGAAAGTTGCCAGTCACTTTATTATCCATTTCAGGAATATCCTGAAAATGTATTTAAATAAATATTAGATGATTCATAGTCCATATCTACTATAATACAATCTCAAACAAAGGTTTATAGTCCAAGACTGTCTTCAAAACCCTTGCCTTATTCTGTCCACTAACCCTAATATGTCACAAGATTGCCCAATTCTAATCAAGTCCCCTGAAACAAGAGGCCTGACTCAAAATACACTGCAAAACCTCATAAATATCCTGCATTTGCCTTGCCTACTTTGAGATGATACTAAGAATCTGCCCATTCATCTTTCAAAAGATGCCTCGATGTGAGATTTAGCATTTCTCATGTCATTTACCTTCCCACCCAAGAGAGAAACAAATGGGAGTAGGTGCTGCCTTAGGGACATTGAGAAGGAAAGGGAGGAAGCATGAGGGATCCCATATGGTGTTTCCCTTGTCAATGACATTGAAGGCAAGGCCGCCCATGAAATGCAAATGAAAAATCTAGTTCAGTTCTGCTCACAGAAAAAGGGGCCCCTTTCCCAGCAGGTCTGACTCCTGCTGTTCAAAGTAAATGACCTTCCTCCCTTCCCCCAGTCCGGATCCAGAGACGTGATCACTCACACAAACCCTGAGAACCCCGATCTCTGTACTGGCCTCTGTGGCACTCCCAGGTTGGAGGATGGGGTTGACAAGGAACCATGAAACTTTCTTTTATCAGTGCTGGGCCCAGGTTTCCCAAAGGAGAAATGGCTCCCCATCAGTTGCCTAGAAAACAGGTAAGCAGCAGACCTACGAAGGAAGGAAGACTGTCTCTAGCACCTAGTACACCTAGCAAGTAGTAGGTACTCAAAAATGTTTGTTGACTAAATGGTTAAAGGAAAGAAGAAAAAACAAATTGAAAAACATAAACAATTTGAGATTTGTTGTCAAATATCTTCCATAAGAATTCAAACTTCTCAGAAAGGATCAGAAGATTATCAACGACTAATGCCAGAGGATTCCTTTATAATACCTGGGTGCAATCAAAAGGGCACTGGAAATTCTGATGAAAGAGCTCAGGGAAGGATGGAGATGTCATTTCTGAGCGTGGACAGGAAGGAAAAGATGGTTCCAGAAGCAGAGAGAGGCAAAGATAGGGGAGTGGTAACAGGAGAAGCATAGCTGATTAGATCTTGATGATCTGTGGAACCCTGAGCCCAAGAAGTAAGCATTCGCCAGTCCTGCCCTACCCACTTTCTTTTCCTGCCAGCTGAGATCAAAAGTTGTGCCTTGATCTTAGCTCCTGCCACCGCTCCACTCATGGCTGAAGCCTAGGGAAAACCTGACTACAATTAGATGAAATCATAGCATTGCTTTTACAGTACTGAATGATAGATGATAATATTAGCATGGTTCTGGGGTTCTGGCCATACAGCAAGAACATATAATAAGTGGTGGTGAACATACTACTGTTTGAAAATTAAAATGCATTGGACTTGCAATGAAGAAAAAAGAATAAATTAATCCTAAAGCAAATAAGTCAACGGTCTAAGGAAATTGCTTCTCAGACTCCTTTAAATGTCATATTTAAGCTGTTTACATTAAACCCAGAGCAGCCTACCTTCCTCACTCATTTTCCTTGACTTCTCTTGTTTGACTCACTAACCTGGCTCACTAACAGTGTATTTGTTGTTGTTGTTAAAGGAGGAAATAATTGATCAGAATAATTTCACATCTTTAAAAAACTCTATTTTGATTTGACAGAGTATATACCCTTTGCACATAAACAGGAGGCATATTTACCATGAGTGTGCATTTTGACTTTAGTTAATAGTACATTCATTTGTTATCTTAGATAACCATAGTGAGGAAATATTTACAGACTCCTCATGATTATTAATAGTTATGTTTTCATTATTCTATGTGCAAAACAAAAACTAAGCATAAGCCATAAAAGATACATGATTTCTTTCTATATGGTGTTAATAAGTATCTTCCTTATTCTGCCTTCCATAACTGTGCTAAGGCAGAATTATTACTTTTATTACTGTAAAGAAAAATTTAAGACTTTAAAATGAGCAAAAGAGATTACTGGATATTCTTTCAATGAAAGGCTGAAGACCCCAGGAGTTATTTAATTCCATCTAGGGGTGACTTTGATTAGGCTCTTTTACAATTCTGTAGAGATAGAAGTTAAATTGCAGCAAACTGACAGCAGTGTAAACAACTCTTGTCTGTAAGAACGTAAATTAAATGTGTCCAGTTGGTATAAAACTGACTATTGCTCTATGGATAGAACACATTTTTTTTGTTGTTGCAAATTCATTTTAACAATCACTGCATCAAAATTTATACATATGAGTTAAATAAAACCTTAGGCATGTGTTCTTTTCATGTCTGAAAGTCATATATATATTTTTTTAAGACAGGGTTTCACCATGTTGATCAGGCTGGTCTTGAACTCCTGATCTCAGGTGATCCGCCTGCCTTGGCCTCCAAAGTGCTTGGATTACAGGCGTTAGCCACCTCGCCCAGCCTGAAAGTCATAATTTCTATCATTTTTTGAAAATTATCATTTGATATCACATTTAATTTTAGTCACAAACTTTCAGTTAATTAGTAACTTGTACCGACTTGTTGATTCGGTAATGATGTGGCCTTCTGCCATTTTGGTCAGCACGGCAAGATGGGACAAAATTCTTACAACTTAAGAACAAGATCCTGGCTGAAAATCCAATCCAAATAGAAACCAGTTCATTTCACCCAAACTTCCAATTCATTTGATAGTAACTCACATGCATGTTGGCTAAGCCTATTTTGACAGTGGTTACAACAGAGATGGTAATAGCCAAAGTAGGTATCAATTGTCATGGGGAACTGGAAGGGGTTTCCATATTTAAAAGATTCATTCTGCATGAGGCTGGGGTTTTGTAAGGTACGAAACTGTAAAAAACAAAAACAAAAACCAACCATAAGTAAGCTGGGTTATGGAAAATTTCATGTCTTTACAATAAAATTGCTTTACAAAAAAGAAAATTTATCGCACTTCAACAAGCAAAACTAAGAAAGGCCAACTATGACCTCACCTCACCAGATTTACAGCAGGCTATACAATGATAAGCTTATGTGGGCCAACGCCAAGAGGAGCTATTTCCCAGAAGGGTACAACACACTAAATGGATTGCCAGACAACAGCCTTCAATGCACAAATCTCTCTGTAAAACAGCACTTACCAATATGTGGGTCAGAGTAAGGGAACAGTAACTACTTATTGAATGAATGAGCAAATGAATTAACTAGTGACCATCCTCAGAAGTCAGAGAGCTAGTTATATTATGGAATTTGCAAACCACGGTATGCAACAAATGCTGTTGGAAGGCTGAGGACAATATTCCAAATATTTATTCATGCCTGCTAGTTCCCAAGATAATTGTGGCAACACAAACAAATTTATCAAAGCACCATTAAATGTTTTGCAGTTTTTTGCTATTTGTATCTTTTCCTGTGGATATAAATTAAAAGTATAGCAACTGTGGTGGAAAGGTCTCTGAAATGTTTCAATGTTTTAAATGGGAATGTCTTGTTCAAAAAAGTTTGAATTATCTTTTCAAATATTCCAGGCCCTACTCTTTTTCTCCTCTCCTGGCTCTCTAATTATACTAGTGTTAGATTTATTGAGACAGTTCTGCAGGTCGCTGAGGTTCATTTCTTTTTCATCTAATTTCTCCTATTGTTCAAATTGGGTCATTTATGTTCACTAGTTCATCCAAGTTCACTGGTTCTTTCTTCTGCTGTATTTATTATTCTGTTGAGTCCATCCAGGGGATCTTTTATATCTGTTATTACATTTTTTCGTTCTAACATTTCCATTTTGCTCTTCATATCTTCTGTTTCTTTGCTGAGACTTTTTGTTTTACCTTTTATTTGAAATGCTGTCATAATTTCTTGTTTCGTGGTGGTTGGGGTAAAATCCTTGTTAGATAATGCCAACATGTACACCATCACAGTGTTGGCATCTGCTGATTGTCTTTTTTTATTCAAATTATGATTCTTGAGGCTCTTGAAATGGCAAGTGATTTATTTATTGTATCCTAGACAATTTGATATCATGTTGTGAGACACTGGATCCTATTTACTTTTCTTTTTTGCAGGCAGTCACCCTATTTAGGTATAGTGTACAAGTCTAGATGTGGATGAAACTTCAGCTTCCATTTTGGCCCCACTGACGAATCCCCTTCCTGCTGAATCTGGAGCATCCATTTACACTGCCTCATTGCCACTGAGTGAGAGTGTACATTCTGCTCCTCCCTGATGGAAACAAGGGAGAAGGAATCAGGAATGCCAATGAGTACCACATCAGTATTTGGGATCCCTTGAATTTCCATATACATTTTAGGATCAGCTTGTCAATTTCCACAAAGCAGCAGCTGGAATTTTGGTAGGCATTATGTTGACTCTGTAGATCAAGTTGTGGAGTATTGTCATTCAAAATATTCAGTCTTTTGATCTATGAACATGAGATGCCTTTTAATTTATTTGTCTTACTTAATTTCTTCCAACAATGTCTTGTAGTTTTTTATTAATTCAAAGTATATCCTCTGCACTTCTTTTGTTAAATTTACTTAAGTATTTTATTCTTTTTGATGTGACTATAAATTGAATTGTTTTCTTAATTTCAATTTTTTATTATGTAAAAAATACATATATAACATAAAATAATCATTTTAATCTTTTAACTGTACAGTTCAGTGGTATTAAATGCATTCACATTGCTGTGCAACCATCACTATAATCCATCTCCAGAGCTTTTTACCATCCCAAACTGAAAATCTGTACCCATTAAACAATAACTTCATTTCTCTCTCTCCCCAGCCCCTGGAAACCACTATTCTGCCTTCTGTTTCTATGAATTTGACTACTCTAGGTACGTCATATAAGTGGGATCATACCATATTTGTCTGAATTATTTCATTTAGCATAATATCTTCAGGGTTCACCCATGTTGTAGCATGTGCCAAATGTATTTCCTTTTTAAGACTGAATAATATTCCATTATATGTATAGACCAAATTTTTTTGTTTATTCATCTGTCAGTGGACATTGGAGTTGTTTCCGCCTTTTGGTTATTGTGAATAATGCTGCAATTATCATTTTGGATTGTTCATTTTGACTCTATTGAAATATAATTGATTTTTGAATATTTTGATCTTGTATCCTGCAGTTCATCTATTAGTTTCAATAGTAATCTAATACATTCCTTAGGGTTTTCTATATTCTAGGGTTATGTTACCTGCAAATAAAGACTGTTTACTTATTTCATTTCTATCTGGATGTCTTTTATTTCATTTTATTTCCCTCTTAGTCTGTTAAGGCTACTGCAACAGAATACTGTAGAGTGGGTAGCTTAAATAACAGACATTTATTTCTCACAGTGTTGGAGGATTGGAAGTCCAAGATCGAGGCACCAGTATGGTCAGGTTCTTGGTGAATGCCATTTTTCTGGTTCACAGATAGCTGTCTTCTGTTGTATGGTGAAGAGAGAGAGCTCTGGTCTCTTTATCTCTTGTAAAGGCACTAATCCCATTCCTGAGGGCTCCACCTTTGTGATCTAATTACCTCTCAAAAGCCCCACCTCCAAAACACCATCACATTGGGGATTTAGGTTTCCACATATGAATTTGGGAGGCGAGGGGATACAAGCAAACATTCCATCTACAGCAGCCCAATTGCCCTGGCTAGAACTTCCAGCACAATGCCAAATAGAAGTGATGAGAATGAACAACTTTAACTTCTTCCTGATCTTTGATTTTCAGATGTTAAAACAACCTTGGCTTGCTGAGATAAATCTCACTTGGTTATGTTGTATAATCCTTTTTATATGTTGTGGGATTCAGTTTTCTAGCATTTTGTTGAATATTTTTGTGTCTACATTTATGAAGGATATTGGTTTGTAGTTTTTTTCTTTTTGTGATGTCTTTGGTTTTAGTATAATGTATTTGGTGTCTGGCATCGTTGCATCAGTTTGGACATATTCTTTGCTCTTCTATGTCTTTGAAATAATTTGTAAAGGATTTGTGTTAATCCATTAAAACTAGCTCAGCTTTTAGAATTGGGGAGTGGGGTGAATAGGCATAGTTTTTCCATGGGTAGACCTATAATTTCCCTGTCTCTCACTCCTAGTTTCCATACCTGTAGGTTTGGGGATCAGTGCTCCCCAGAGTTGAGCTGAGAGGATTGGCTCCCGTTCCCACAGCAGCCCCTTAATGCTCACTTTCTGTGAGCTGCACTTTTTTTCTGCTCCGTTTATTTATATACTTTCAATGGTTTATAATATTTCGGTAATCTTTTATTTGCTAATGACTCTTTTGCAATTCTCTTTGCTACAATGCATGTATTCCCTTTAATATCTCTACTGCTATTTCAAAGAGGACTCATGAAAAAGAAGAGTCAAATGTGTCCTGAGCCCACCATTTAATCATGAGATGAAGGCTCAGTGCTTAACATAGAGATTAATACTTTGTAGCTGCTCCCTCCATGTTTGTGAGGTTGAAAGGAATTAAATCTGTGGTATTGGAACTTCAGAAACTGTATTATGTTGTTTGTAGTATTGCTTTTTTCCCCTTTACAAAATTGAAATATCATTTGATTTGTTTTTATATCTCTGAACATGCAACTCAAATAATCATTAATTTTTTAGAAGTTTTCACTTAAATGATATATATTCTTTAGAAGGATTTTAATGATACATGTGTATACACATGCAGACATGTGTATGCATATACATACACATACACATATATATTCAAAATATTGTAGCCATATTGAATTAACATTGAAATTCTCATTGTAAAGTGACTTTTTATTCTTATTTGGGGGTCTTAATTGCAATAAAATGTTATCAAAATCTAAATTGTCTAAATAATTCTTACAGTCAAGGAGATTTGGGATTGTTTGGTTCTTTATTATAACCACAGAGAATTTAGGTATCTGTTTTCAAGAGTCTGAATTTTGTTTCAGAATTTTCTTAATAATGAAAACCCTTAAAGACTTTCAGAAGCAATTTAGTCAATTCCTCTTGCCCTGAGCTGAAATCTTTAAACCTCTTGCAGGCATCTCAAGATAGAAGTACTCCATCTCTCGGTAAAACATTTCCATACTTACTGTACTCTTGAGAAATTCTTTTTTACATCTGACCTGTTCCAATTTGAGCTTGTCTCCTTTCTTTTACCCCCTGACATTTTAAAGAGACTAGAACATCCTGGAAGGATTCATATAATCACCCAAAGAAGTTACGGCTTCATCATCTGACTTTTGAAAAATGCCAAGAGCTATTATCGTTAAAGTTACATAATGCCATAGGATGATAATTAATTTGATTCTTAACTGTTCAGTGTCATCTCCCTGCACAGAGAAGCAATGAAATATAATAGGTAATAAATTGGTTAAGGGCACGGGGTTTAGTGTTAGTCGTACTTACATTTCTATCCTGGCTTCTCCACTTACTAGCGTGTCTCCATACTTTGTTCAGTCTGTTTCCTCTTCTGTAAATTGGGATCATAATGCTGCTTCCCTCTTAAAGTAGGTAAGACTTCAACAAGATACTATCTATAAAGGGCCCCACCCATATAAAGGGCACCCATAGAGCCCCATAACTATTAGTTTTTATTGTTTCTTATCTATAGCAGACCCATTCTATTAAAGGAGAGCATGAGCCACTGTGCCCGGCCTGACTTTATCCTTTTAATGAAAAATGATAAAGTTCTATATTCAGAAGCTGTCAGTACTGCACTATTATACTTTACATCTGTTCCTCAATTCATCAAGTATTTTTTGGTACCTTGCTGTGCTTGGAAGGACTTTTAAAATTTATTTCCATGGCTGCGTTTGCTTAATTTTGTCAATTAAAGTTTGAAGAGGAAAAAGTGCATGCAAATTTCAGTATCAAAATACACATATCATTTCATATTCCTCTCCATTGCCAAAGTTTATCTTTTCTTTTTTCAAATGTTAAAAGCTGAATAGACTGAATTACTTCCATCTTAAAAGAATTTTTTTAATTGACAAATAATAATTGTACATAGAGGTACATTTATTACTCTATCTTATGGGGTACATAGAGATGTTTTGATATATATTCTCTATAGTGATCAGATTAGGTAAATTAGCATATCCATCATCTCAAACATTAATCAGTTATTTGTGTTGGGAATGCTCAATACCCTTCTAGTTATTTGAAAATACATAATATTTTGTTGTTAACTATAATCATCCTACAGTGGTATATAGCACTAGAATTTATTTCGCCTATGTATCTGTAACTGTGTATCCTTTAACAAATATCTCCCTCTCTCCCTTCTCCCTACCCTTCCCAGCCTCTAATATCCTCTGTCCTACTTTTTACTTCTATGACATCACTTTTTTAGCTTCCACGAGTGAGAACATGTGGTGTTTAATTTTCTGTGCCTGCTTATTTCACTTAACATGATGTCTTTCAGTTCCATCCATATTGCTGCAAATGACAGGATTTCCTTCTCTCTTTTTAATAACAAAATGTAGTCCCCAATTATTGTCCCTTTTTAGGTTCCATACTGAACCTAAATTTTAATAATATAATGTAGTCCTCAAATATTGTCTCTTTTTAGGTTCCATGTTGAGGCTGCTTGGTTTGGATTACAGCACTAATAAGATTAGCATCTCATCTGTTTTAGTCTCTCATGAGTCATTTTCTTCATTAAGGGAATGACAGGAGGGAAGGTGTGAGAAGAAATTTTATTGTCTGCTAATTGTGTACCTGATTCTGGCTCTTTGATGTTGCTCACTGGAAATGAATGGACAGCTCACTCTGAGCCCATCACTACTAACTTCTCAAACTTCACCAAAGATGCCTCTAACAATGGCAGAGTGCAAATGTGGGTTCTCAGGAGTCTATAGTGTAACTTCAATTGGAATCTTTAAACTCAAAATTTCTTTGAATTATTGCACTTCATTTTAAAAATTCACATGCTTTTTAGATCTTAGGCAATAGCATTATTTTTTAATATAAAATAATACTTCCTCTTCCTGGGCACACAGACTCTATATCCCAGTCTCCCTTGGAATTAATAACATAGGCCCATATGATTAGGTTCTAAGTAATAGAAAGTGGGTAGAAGTGAGGTACTGCTCTTCCAGGCCTGGCCATAAAAGCCCGTGCATGATTGCCTGTGCTTTTTCTTCCTCTTCTATGGGGA
This sequence comes from Plecturocebus donacophilus, assembly GCA_004027715.1. Classification (NCBI taxonomy): domain Eukaryota; kingdom Metazoa; phylum Chordata; class Mammalia; order Primates; family Pitheciidae; genus Plecturocebus; species Plecturocebus donacophilus. The sequence goes on along the minus strand of PVKP010010009.1, from coordinate 7,172 downwards.
CCCTAGAGGCCACTAGTGTTCAGTATGGTAGTGATACAGGTGCAAAGAGCCAGGATCCTGCATCCGTATGTGAAGGCAAAGAGCTCAATAGTGCAGTACATTGTCACATGAGAAAGAAAGAAACTTTTAGCGTGTTAAGCCACTAGGATTTTAGGGGTGGTCTGTTATAGCAGCTATATTAATTGCCATGATAATACACCATGAGAACCATTTGTTTTTCTATCAGCCATATTCATCAAGATGCAGTTTCACTGAGTTAATCAATTTTGAAAATGGGGCTGAATTGAAGAATGCTGAATAGAGGTAGTGTCTAGGAAACTTCTCTCCTCTTTCTTGCTGTTGAAATATTTCCAGCTCCAGACTTAGAAAAATATATGGATATCAAAAACAGGGTTTTTTTTTTTTTTGTAATTTCTTTCTTTTTTTTCCACAAATATCAGTGAACTCTATCAGGGTAACCATTGAGAGAATATGCCCAGAATACCACGGGGGTGAAAATGCAATATTTTAGAGCTAGTTTGAGTTAAAATTTTGGCAAGTGAATCTTCTTGTCAAAAAGAAAAATTATTTGCATCCTTTGGCAGATTTAGAATGGTTTCTGACCCACTGCCCTTCTGTCTCAATATTTTATTAAAACATGATGATTGATGATGCCATTTATTTTACACTAATGTGATCATTTCTATCACTTATATATTAAGTCTCAGAAGATTAATCTTCCTATTTGCTGTTTTCATCATATGCAAATCCTAAGACTTATAACACTCCCACTCATGCACCTGTTCTCAACACATTTCCAATTGTCCCTGGCCACAACCATGAAAAACCATTCAAGGGCGAGCTTTCACCATATTCAGACATTGTTTAGCCCAGATAATTCCCAGACTCATTTATTCAACCAACGATCTCTCAGCAGCAACAATCTCTCATATTTTTGTTATCCCCAAACCACTTAGTAGTTGTTAAGTGGGCTCTTGGACCATTAATTTTAAGTGAACAGAAAGAGGCATGATAAGTATTTAAATTATAAAAACTTAAGGTAATATTTAAGGTAAGAATAATTGTTTCATGTCAGTGGAAGACGGCTGATCTCACTATTAACCTTTCACTCAGTTTTTGGCTAAATAATTTGAAGCATGAGGTTCTACATGCAGTATGTTTCTTTCCTGCTTCTTTTTTGCTACTCAAAGATTTCAAAATTACAATGATAGATCATTAGGAATGTCAGCAGGTGATTGAGGGCTTCATCTGATAATTCGATTATCAGAAGTTATCTCAGTCCAACTGAAATGTGGACAGAGAATGAATGAAGAGATTTATCAGTGAGTAGTAGTACCTTGAAAACTCTAAGTCCACAGTGGAATCAAAACCTGACAATTTCATTGGTTTTACTTGGGCTCAGTGACAAACTCCTAATCTACTCTGATTACATTGCACTCTATAGAGCAGGGGTCCCGTGGCCCATTAGGAACTGTCTGCACAGAAGGTGAGCAGCTGGCAAGCATTACCACCTGAGCTCTGCCTCCTCTCAAATCAGCGATGGCATGAGATTCTCATAAGAGTGTGAACCCTATCATGAACTGTGCATGTAAGGGATGTAGGCTGTGTGCCCCTTATTGGAATCTAATTATGCCTGCTGATCTGAAGTGGAACAGTTTCATCCCAAAACCAACTCCCAACAACCCCCGTCCGTGAAAAAATCATTCACAAAGCTGGTCCCTGGTGCTAAAAAATGTTGCTGACCACTGCTGTAGAGCAATTCTTTATAAAAACTTAAGGCAATATTGTTCTACTGTGGCATCTTGATGTATTTTTTTAAGCATGCCCAAGATTTCATTGTTTTGTTTTCTCTAATGAGAAAGAAAATGATCCAATATTGGGAATAAGTCAAACTCCTAGTGACTGAGGCATTTTTTCCACAGCTTGTTTTGTTTTGATCCTAACCCTTTATCCTCATCATTGGAAATTGGCAAAATTTATCCCCAGAGTGATAAGTCCTGGCTTGTCAAGATAATTAAGGATATTGCTGAGATACACCACATTTGAAGTGATATAAATGGTCTTTATTGGCATTATCAGTGTCCTGGAAAAATTTTCCCATCCATGATTTTTCAGCTCCTAGGATGTTTCCCTCTGGCAACCAACATTTTTTTTCAGTGAGGAAAAATGTATCTGTAGTCATCGCCCATCTCCTGGCAGAATGTGTTGAAAGGTGTACACTCAAGAGCTGAAAGATGATCAGAATTCTATTTTCACTATTTCCTTGAACATTTCAGTCAGGAGGTACCATGGCAGACTGCTAGTTAACCTCTGAAAACCAAGCAGTATGTGGATTTGCATTTAGGGGCTACTCTGATAACCTTGCAATAATCTGGGCTCTGTCAGAATTGAGTACAACATATCTTTTTCTGTCTGTGTAGTGCCTCTAAAGCAGCTTTAATTTTAGAAAATATCTCCTATGGTTTGGGTTTTCTATATCACAACAACCAGAAGTCTTTAGGTAGTTTTTATCTATACAACACTGGCTAAAAAGCAAAATCTCTACCAGTATGCATTTGATAGGCATCATTGATTATGTGTGATTTCCAGCAGTTTGTTTCAGTATAATACTTACCAGCCATTAACACTGGGTGGCTAGTTTTCCAAGCATATCCTAAAAAGGGTGACCCAGATACATTTTTGCTGTGCAAAGTGATATACTGATGCCTCTTGTCTTCTTCCAGTGGCAAAATTAATCTGTTTTATACTGAAAAGTACTAATACTCGTTGAGGTAAATTGTCCTTTCTACAGAGCACACTCTGCTGTATGTGCAAACAACACACTTGAGCAAGGTCTCATCAAAGACAATGCGCTGGACCAGAAAAACTGAAGACCAAAAGACCCAATTCCCTCATATTTTATGCCATCAAACAAATCATTTTCAGTGACATTAATTCCCATTTCCAGATATTCATTGTGATCCTTAGTTTGCACTTTTTGAGCTCTTTCTATAAAATGGCCATCTTGGCCAGACCACATTTCCCAACATATAGGGATTCTAATTCTTGGTTTGCATTGCATAGGGCTCCATTTATGACATATACCATGATGCACTCAGACAATAGGTAGGCTCTCAGGACAGCCAGAGAATGCCCTCCTTTGTGAGAAGATCCCCCCAAAACTATTGAATAGATGATTCTTTTACAAGCAGGAAACGCTTAGGCATCAAAAGTTTAGAAAAATATCTCAGCTCTGGGTGTTATGCTTTTGTTTTCTTAGATAGAAAAGGATCACTTGCATTTCAGATTACATCTAATTTTACAAACAAGGTGTAGAAAGTATAACTGGTTTATTTCCAAAATTTAATCTGCTCATGTAAAACATGAAAACAGAAAGGGCTGTGAGAGTTTTTAAATCTTTTCCTTCTTAAAGACTTTACATACATTACTTCTGAATATGTTTTTAAGGTTTGTCTGATTCATAGGATTTTTCTGTAAGACACTCAGACGTGGATGCCTTTGCCTTATGGTATTGTATTATAGCCTGTTGAACTAGCATACAAAGTGGAAAAGATTGGCCACGTTCGTTCAACAAAAAGACACAGGGACAGAGGACAGACAGCACAAAAAGCATGGTTTTGCCCCTGCACTTGAAGATTTTAAGTACAGGAGCTCTAATATGGGCTTTTTTTTTTTTTTTTTGTCAATTCGTTCAACAAAATTTTTTGAGTGTCTGCTATGTGCTTAATAAGGCACTATATTTTCAGAATTGAACATAAGTGATCAAATTACCTCCCTCATGGAGATGATATTGTCTAGAGGAGGGCAGAGAAGAAATGAAAAAAAATGAAGGAATATGTAACTCACTCTAGGTAGAGGTAAGGATGTCTGTGAAGCCTTCCTAGTAGAAAAGCTTCCTAAACTGAATCTTAATAATTGACCAGGAAAAAAATGGAAGAGGGAGAAGGAAATCATTTTAGCGTGAGAAGGTGGTGGAGTCCTGCAGATGAAACATACAGTGTGTGTAGTGTGCTTGTGTGCCAGCAAGTTTGGTGTTGCTATAACTTTTAGGGTGAGGAAAGGAGTGAGGCCAGCTATGGTACCACATTAAGGAGCTTGGTCTTTGTACAGCTGACACTGGAGAAGATAGTTGATTTAAGACAGTGACAAGATCAGATTTTCAAGTACCTGTTCTGTCTTCTTGTGGGGTACTGCTGGGTGTGGGAGTTACAAAGATAAGAAGACGCTACAGGTCCATGATCTGAGGTGCTGACTTCTGTATTGCTCACCCACCTCTTTTTTTTCTTTTTGGTCTACTTTACTTTCTTATTCTACTCTAGACCTGCTCTCCCTTGATCCACATCCTGCACACCCTTCCTCCCACTTCAGTGCAGGTTGGGCATTTGGTGGCCAGTCCCTGTCCTTTTGCACAGACAGAGATCCAGCATGGAGAATAACAAAACTATTTTATAACTCCTTTGCAAGGCTGACGTGTTAGCTTTAGTTTCTATTATTAACACCTGTTAGTCCCATGCTTCATGGCACCAGAAAAACTGAAGACCAAAAGACCCGATTCCTTCATATTTTAAGCCATCAAACAAATCTACCTTTACAGGGAAACTCAGAACAAATTATTTCTGGGTTCTCTATTCTGTTCCATTGATCTATGTGTCTGTTGTGCCTTGGTTTTTAAAGAATACATTTGTGTCTGTTGTGCATTGGTTTTTAAAGAACACATTTGTGTCTGTTGTGCATTGGTTTTTGAACACATTTGTGTTCTTCAAAAACCAATGCACAACAGACACATAGATGAATGGAACAGAATAGAGAACCCAGAAATAAGACCACATATCTACAGCCATCTGATCTTTGACAAACCTGACAAAAACAAGTAATAGGGAAACGACTCCCTATTCAATAAATGGTACTGGAAGAACTGGTTAGCCAAATGCAGAAAACTGGAACTGGATCCCTTCCTGACACCAAATACAAAAATTAACTCAAGATGGATTAAAGACAAATTAACACCTAAAACTATAAAAGCCCTAGAAGAATATCTAGGCAATACCAGTTAGGACATGGGAACAGGCAAAGATTTTATCACAAAATTGCCAAAAGCAATTGCAGCAAAAGCAAAAAATGACAAATGGGATCTAATCAAACTAAAGAGCTTCTGCACAGCAAAAGAAACTACCATCAAAGTGAACAGGCCACCTAGAGTGGAAGAAAATTTCTGCAATCTACCCATCTGACAAAGGTCTAATATCCAGAATCTACAAGGAACTTAAATAAATTTACAAGAAAAAAAGCAACCCATTCAAAAAGTGGGCAAAGGGTATGAATAGACACTTCTCAAAAGAAGGTATCTGTGTGGTGAACAAACACATTAACAAAAAAGGTCATCACCACTGGTCATTAGAAAAACGCAAGTCAAAACCATAATGAGGTACCATCTCACGCCAGTCAGAATGGCAATTATTAAAAAGTCAAGAAATAAAAGATACTGGTGATGTTGCAGAGAAATAGGAATGCTTTTACACTGTTGGTGGGAATGTAAATTAGTTCAACTATTGTGGAAGGCATTTATTAAAAAGTCAAGAAATAAAAGATACTGGCGAGGTTGCAGAAAAATAGGAATGCTTTTACACTGTTGGTAGGAATGTAAATTAGTTCAACTATTGTGGATGATAGTATGCAATTCTTCAAAGATCTAGAACCATAAATACTATTTGACCCAGCAATCCCATTACTGGGTATATGCCCAAAGGAATATAAATCATTCTATTACAGAGATACATGCATGATTATGTTCCTTGCAGTAAAGATATGGAATCAATCCAAATGCCCATCAATGATAGACTAAGAAAAAGTGGTACATATATACCATGGAATACTATGCAGCCATAAAAAGGAACAAGATCATGTCTTTTGTGGAGACATGGATGGAACTGGAAACTATTATCCTCAGCAAACTAACAAAGGGGACAGAAAACCAAACATCACAGGTTTTCACTTACAAGTGGGAGGTAAACAATAAGAACGCATGGACACAGGGAAGGGAACAACACACACTGGGGCCTGATAAGTGCAGCCAACCACCATGAGACACGTTTACCTATGCAACAAATCTGCACATCCTGCACATGTACTCCAGAACTTAAAATAAAACAATGCAGAACCTTTTCCAAAGCAACCTTTCTTGGTTTTTAAAGAACAGAGTAGTACCTTGTTTTACCAATTAAAGTAGTATTAGCCATCTATTTTTTTCCTCCAGCAAGTACCCCACAGGGCTTTTCATTGCAATTTACGTGCACCTAGTCCATCCTATCCCTACCTCTCTCTCGCTTTGTGTGTGTGTGTGTGTGTGTGTGTGTTGTCTTTGTGTTCTGTTGCTTGCCAGAAGTATGTACTACTACTAAGGATTTATAAACTTCCTGTTCCTAAAACCATTTCTGTTTATTCCTCTCACATCCCTCCTTTCACTAGTCATTTAAAACTAGTAAAACTCACTTCTCTATTCTGACACTATGGTTCCATTTTCCACAAATCGCTGTGTCTTGGCCCGGAAGCATATTTTGCAGAGCTGTAATTAAAATGTAACTTTATGTAATTTTTAATTTCCCAAATTATTAGTCCTCAGTATAACTTTGGTGTAATTTACATAATCTTCATTATGATCCCTCTCTTGTTGAACATGTAGCTTGTTTCCAATTTCTCATATTAAAACATAATGTTGTAATACACCTTTAGTCATAGCATCTCTCTTCTGATTATTATTTTTTTTGAGACACAGTCTTGCTCTGTCACCAGGCTAGAATGCAGGGGCACAAATCTCGGCTTACTGCAATTGCCACCTCCTGGATTCAAATGATTCTCCTTCCTCAGCCTTCCAAGTAGCTGGGACTACAGGTGCCTGCCACCATACCCAGCTAATTTTTGTATTTTTAGTAGAGATGAGGTTCCACCATGTTGGCTAGCATGGTCTCCATCTCTTGATCTCAAGATTCATCTGCCTTGGCCTCCCAAAGTGCTGGGATTACAGGGGTGAGCCACCACACCCGGCCAAACTATGGTATGTCTTTATGTTAAGTTCGTAAGAGCAGGATTACTGATGCAATGGTATAAATATCTTTATCATCTTTTATTACAGGATTGGCATAAGGCTTTCCAAAAGCATTATTATTTTTTTTTTT